>OY740811.1:13456452-13671452 GCA_963514005.1 Raja brachyura
CAGAAGCTTATGGACCCCCCCCCATACCACATGCCTTTGGGAATGTGTGAGGAAACGAGAAAACCTGAGGTGAACTCATATTGTGGCAGGGAGAACGAACGAACTCCACACAAACAGCAGCCGAAGGCAGGATCGAGCCTGCCTCTCCGGAGCAGTGAGATGGCAGCTCTACTAGTTATGTCACCATGCCGCCCAGTGTTGATGGTTGGGAAGCTATGGTTGTTCTGCTCGGAGATAAATAGGTTGGTTGGAGCTTGGTCATAAGATGATGGCAAGTTTGGGTAACATAGAACGTAGAACATAGAATATACAACATACAACATAGCACACAGAACATACAACATACAACATACAACACAGAACATACAATGCACAACATACAACGTAGAACACTGAACATACAACATAGAACACATAACATACAACATACAACATACACCAAACAATGTGGAACATAGAACATGCAACATAGGACACCGAACATACAGCATAGAACACAGAACATACACCACAGAACACAGAACACACACCACAGAACACAGAACATTCACCATGCAACATACAACACAACCTTTAACAAACAACCTACAACATACACCATAGAACAGAACATATAACATAGGACACAGAACATACAACATTGGACACAGAACATACAACATAAACCACAGACCATACAACATAGTACACCGAACATGCAACATACAACATACACCGTAGAACACAGAACGCACAACACAGAACACACAACATAGAAAACAGAACATACAACATGCAACATACAACATACAACATAACATTCAACAAACAGCCTACAACATACACCAGCACAGGAACGGCCCTTCAGCCCACAATGTTTGTGTAGCATGATGCCGAACATAATACACAGTTAAACTGATCTCATCTGCCAGTACATATCCCTCTATTCCCTGCACTTCCATTTGCCTGTACAAAAGCCTCTTAAACACCATCGCAACTGCCCCCACCATCATCCCTGGCAGCACATTCCAGGCCCCCACCACCCCGTGTAGAAAACCTGCCCCACACATCTCCTTTCAACTTCCCCACCCCCCCCCCCCTCACCTTTAAGCAATGCTCTCACCTGTTGGACATTTCCACCCTGGGATTTCCACCCTCACCGTTTTATATACACCTTCTATCAGGTCTCCCTCAGCCTCTGATGTTCCAGAGAAAACAATCCGTCTGTCCAAATTGTCCCTGCAGCTGAAACCCTTGGCAGCATTCTGGTAAACCTCTTCTGCACCCTATCTAAAGTCTCCACATCGTTTCTGTCATGGGGGGACCAGAAATGCATGCAATGCTCCGTCTAATGTAATATTTAGCAAACCGTAGATGAAAGAAACTACTGTCATTCAGTGATGATATAAAAGTACAAGCAGGTGTAAGGTTGAGGGCGAGCAGTTAGTGATGGTGGGAAGACACAGACGTGAAGAAGGACTCTTTTATGCAATGGAAACTCACTGCCTTGGAGATGGACTGAGGTAGCACGTCGACACCGCAACTTCTTTAGAAGGCTTCAGATGTTCGGCTTGTTTCCAACAACTCTCACCAACTTCTACAGATGCGCCGTGGGGTAGAAAGCATTTTATCGGGATGTCACAGCATGATTTGGGAACAGGTTCATCCAAGACCGCAAGATATTGCAGACAATCGCGGACACAAACCAGATCATCACACAAATCTCCCATCCATTGACTCCATTTACACCTCACGCTGCCTCGGCAAGGCCTGCAGCATAATCAAGGATGAGTCTTACCCCGGCCACTCACTCTTCTCAAAAGGACAAAGGACATTTATTGTCACATACACCAATTGGTGCAGAGAAATTTGAGTTGCCATTGCAGCACACAAATAAAATAAACACAACATTTTAGAATTTAACATTCAACATAAACCCCCCCCCCCCCCCCCCCCCCCCCACAGAGCGGAATTAATGTTTCCCACTGTGAGGGAAGGCAGCAAAGTTCAGTCCACTTCCTCTATGTTCACCCGTGGTCGGGGCCTATTGAGGCCTCCGCAGTCGCCGCTACGGCGGCCCGATGTTTCAGGCCCTCTCGGGGCCCGAATGATGGAACTCCAGCGTCGGAAGAGCGCTCTCGACGGCTTGGAATTCCGAAACGGCTGCTTCCTACCGGAGACCGCGGCTCCCGAAGTCCACAGGCCACGCCGGGCGGTTCTCCAACACTGGCGATCTTGGCGAAAGATCCCAGGCTCCGTGGTGTTTAAAGTCAGCGCCGCCGCAGTGGTAGAGTTGCTGCCTTACAGCGCTCTCAGTGCCGGAGAGCCGGGTTCGATCCCGACTATGCGTGCTATCTGCACGGAGGTTTGTACGTTCTCTCCCCGTGACCGCGTGGGTTTTCTCCGAGATCTGTTTCCTCCCATACTCCAAAGACGTACAGGTTTGTAGGTTAATTAGCTTGGTGTATGTGTAATATTGTCCCTCGTGCGTGTTGGATAGTGTTAATGTGCGGGGATTGCTGGTCGGAGCGGACTCGGTGGTCATAGACGGTACTGTGACAGCACAGATCTCACTGGCCTGAAGAAGAGTCTCGACCCGAAACGTCACCTATTCCTTTTCTCCAGAGATGCTGCCTAAGCCGCTGAGTTACTCTAGAGATTTGTGTTTATACTCACTGAACTGTGCTGAGTTACACTGTTGGAGATTGCTGTTCCTGGTCTGCACGAGGAAATTCACGAGGGATGCACCCAACGCCCTTCTGTTCCAACTCAACTCAAGTCAAGTCAAGTCAAGTCGGCTCTAATGTCACATGCACCAGTAAGGTGAGGTACAGGCACAATGACAATCTTGCCTGCAGAGGCTTGCGGTAGAACACTGAAAGGCCTGGACAGAGTGGATGTGGAGAGGATGTTTCCACTGGTGGTAGAGTCTAGGACTAGAGGCCGTAGCCTCAGAATTAAAGGTCTTTCTTTAGGAAGGAGACGAGGAGGGATTTCTTTAGATGGACCACAAAAAGCTGGAGTAACTCAGCGGGACAGGCAGCATCTCTGGAGAGAAGGAAAGGGTGACATATCGGGTCAAGACCTTTCTTCAGCTTGGTTAGGGATAAGGGAAACGAGGGATATAGACGGTGATGTGGAGAGATAAAGAACAATGAAGGAAAGATATGTAAAAAGGTAACGATGATAAAACAAACAGGCCATTGCTAAGTGTTTGTAGGGTGAAAATGAGCAGCTAGCGTGCAACTTGTCAGAGGGTGGTGAATCTGTGGGATTCTTTGCCACAGAAGGCTGTGGAGTCCAAGTCAGTGGATATTTTTAAGGCAGAGATGGATAGATTCTTGATTAGTACGGGTGTCAGGGGTTGTGGGGAGAAGGCAGCAGAATTGGGGCTAGGAAGGTGAAATAGATCAGCCATGATTGGATGGCGGAGAAGGCTTGATGGGCCGAATGGTCTAATTCTGCTCCTATCACATGACCTTTTGACCTTATGAACAAGAACCGTTGTCAGGCAACTGACCCTTCTTACCACTAACTAGAGAGCGGTCCTGACCTACCATGTACCTAATCTACCTCGAGCTATCTTTAATCGGACATTATGAAACGTTATTGTACATGAAACATTATTCCCTTTATCCTGGATCTGTACACTGTGGAAGGTTTCATTGTAATCGTGTATAGTCATTTTGTTAACTGGTTGGCAGGTGACAAAAATGCTTTTCACTGTAGCTCGGTGCACATGACAGTAAACAAAACGAAACTAAAAGGAATTTCAGACGCTGGTTAGTAAAATTAAAGGCACAAAGTGTTGGAGTAACTCAGGCGGTCAGGCAGTATCACTGGAGACATTGGATAGGCAGTGTTTTGGGTCGAAACCCTTCTTCAGTCAATCAATGGTCAATGGCTCGATGGTTCTTCATTTTCACGTGTACCAAGGTACAGTGACATTTATTTTTGCATATAGCTGAGCAAGACTATCCTTGTACATAAGCATAAGCAGTCCAGTTAGTACAGAACAGCCCACTGAGCCTGCACTAGAATAGAGTAGATGAGTGTGGCCAGGCATGTCGTAGGCTGGGGTTTCTTGTGCTCGACAGGACTGCTGAGCGGACCACTGCTGTGCCCCGCACGCACAATCAGCTTGAAGCAGAAATTTAGTACTTAGACCTTCCTTGTGGTTTCCCTGGAATGCTGAACATACTCAGCTTCCTGCGTTTCCATAGTCCCGGGAATTTTACAGCAAAGCAGTGCGGCTGAGTACAGCTCGCTAATGGACCTGGATTCCTTGCGATTATTAAAACTGGTTTGAAACATCTGCAGGCCGTGTCAGAGGTCTCTGCAATATTGGTGACTTGGATATCAAGCAGATACGGGGCATTGAGAGGAGAGGGCTTCTGCCACTGGCAAGCTGACAGGGCCAATGTGCAGCTGGACTTGCATTCACATCTATCTCTTTTTGGACGACCCAAAGCATTTCATAACCAATTCAATCATTTTGAAGTGTTAACAACGACCTGCAGATGCTGGTTTATACCAAAGAAAGAAACAAAATCCCTGAAGATAGGCACAAAATGCTGGAGTAACTCAGCAGGACAGGCAGCATCTCTGGATAGAAGGAATGGGTGACGTCTCAGTTCAAGATCCTTCTTCAGAGTGAGAGTCTGGGGAGAGGGAAACACAAAATATGGAAGGGTAAGGTGTGAAAACAAGAGATCAAATGGGACGAAGTTCAAAGTAAATGTAGAATGGATCATCGTTGGCTCATCTGGTCAGGCAGTATCCATGGAGAACATGGATAGGTGATGTTTCGGATCAGAACCCATTCTTCAGACTGATTGTACGAGTGCAGGAAAGGAATCTGGGAGTGAGATGGCACAGGACAGTAGTTGGTGAACATGGGCGAGGGGGTTATTAGACAGGCAGATTGTTGGACAAGCGACAGAGACGGTGTGAATCTAAAGGATAAAGAGTTATGAATTGTTTAGCTCAGGGATAGAAAAATTCGAATTGCGTATCAATTGTAAACAGCACAAATGGAGGGGGCAGGTGGGGTGGGGGGAGGGGGGGGGAACCAGTGCAAGGTCAGCCAGGCTTCAAGGGAGGAGGGTGTTGTTGGCGGAGAAAGGGAAGGGGGAAAGAGGCTGTAGTGGGTTAAGGGCCTGTCCCACTTGGCGATTTTTTCAAAATCCAGTGGCGCCAAAAATAATTTTGCGACACTTGATAAAACACAGCGCGTCATACGTCATCGCGCTGCGTCACACCGCATCACGCCGCAAACGTTCCGGTCACCTGATACGTCACTCAATGATGTCGACAGTCGCCGAAAAAAATCTTTAGTTAAACATTACTGAGTTTAATTTCCACTGCTTAAATGAATTCCGTGAATGTCCCATTACTCTAGGCAGATATAATAGTGGTGTTTAAGATGCTTTTAGATAGGCACATGGAATTGCAGGGAATGGAGGGATTTGGAGCTCTTGCAGCAGATGAGATCAGTTCAGCTAGGCATCATGTTGCCCTCTGTGGAGGCTTTGGAGACGGTGCAGTGGAGGTTTACCAGAATGTTAGCTGGATTAGAGGGTTTCAACTGCAGGGAGAGGTTGGGTAGACTTGGATTGTTTCCTCTGGAACATCAGAGGTTGAGGGGAGACTTGATAGGAGTATATAGAAGTATATAAAATTATGAGACGGTAAGCTCCTGCTATGCTCATTTCATAGGTTCATAAATTGAAGGAGCAGAATTTGGCCATTCGGTCCTTCGGCCCATACTCCGCCATTCAATCAAAGCTTATCTATCTTTACCTCTCAACCCCAGTCTTCTGCCTTCTCCCCATAACCCCTGACACCCGTACTAGTCAACAACCATCAATCTCCCCCTTAAAAATATCCATTGACCTATCCTCCCCACCCATCCATTGCAATGAATTCCACAGATTCACCACCCTCTGACTAAAGAAATTCCTCCTCATCTCCTTTCTAAAAGTACGTTCATTTCATGCTGAGGCTGTGCCCTCTGGTCCCAGACTCTGCCACTAGTGGACATATCCTCTCCACATCCACTCTATCCAGGCCTTTCACTATTCGGTTCCTGATCTCCATGGAGCTATCGTTCAGTGGGCTGAGGGAAGCATGAGTGCTCTTCAACCCTGCTGTACTATTTCTTGCTGAGTGTTTCTGGCTAGGAGCATGCCTTGTAAAATGCAGTTGCTGGTTTAAACCGAAGATAGACACAAAAAGCTGGAGTAACTCAGCGGGACAGGCATCGTCTCTGGAGACGTTTCGGGTCGAGACTCAAGAAGGGTCTCGACCCGAAATGTCACCAATTCCTTCTCTCCGGATTTTTAGCCAGCATTTTATGCCTTGTAAAATCTTCATTTGCTCAGTCGAAAGGCTTTGATTAAAGTCGGCACGCAGTGGGATGGGACAGGGAGGGCGAGGCAAGTCAGGGGTATGGATGTCTCCAGATGATAGATGGCGAGAAGGCTGGGGATTGCACATCCCCTGGTGCCGCAGGTCTGAGAGCCTCAGGATCCGACCGTCCCTTTGTCCGGCAGCTCGCTACAGGACAGTGCGTGGACAGAGATTAAAGTGGTGGAAGGCATACGGTGGAGTTAATCTCCCTGGGTTCATCCCTGCTGAGTGAGGCCAGCAATTCAATCACACGTAACCAATTGATTAGCTGCCATTAACCAATCGGCTGTTTTCCTGTCTTGGTATTAAAGTGGATAGACACAAAAAGCTGGAGGAACTCAGTGGGACAGGCAGCATCTCTGGGGAGAAGGAATGGGTGACGATTTGAGTCGAGACCCTTCTGCAGACTATATTTTGCTGTCTCTGTGAGCTTTCAACCGGACAGGTTTTGGTGACTGGGACTTGATCAGCGTCAATTAGCACATTGGGCACAATCTTAAAAGTTTTCATTTAACATCCCACAAAGACCAACGTAAAAAATATATATTTCCCTTCTTCTTGTTACGCTAATAATCCCGCGTTGGCAGTTTATTATGATTCATACGTGAAATTTTGTTCAACTTCGAAAATCGAGATGTTATACCGAGATGTATAAGCCAATAGTCTGTGCAAAATACACAGTGCTGGAGGAACTCAACGGGTCAAGCAGCATATGGGGAAGGAAATGGACAAAATAAAGAGGGTTGGGACACTTTATCAGGCTGAGGTGTTTAGTTTAGGTTAGTTTAGCTCATTATTCTCACGTGCATCGAGGTACAGTGAAAACCTTTTTTATTGCGAGGTATCCAGTCACCAAAAGACTGTACGTGATTAGAATCAAGCCGTCTACAGGATGAAGGGACATTAAGAAGACCATACGCAATGTGTTGGAAGGATCTGCAGACGCCGGTTTAAACTGAAGATAGACACAAAAAGCTGGAGTAACTCAGCGGGACAGGCAGCATCTCTGGGGAGAAGGAATGGGTGACGTTTCGGGTCGATCCTCTTCTTCAGACTGGCTAGGGAAAAGGGAAACAAGAGATATAGACAATAATGTAGAGAGATAAAGAACAATGAATGAAAGATACAGAATGCAAAGAAGTAACGTTAATAAAGGAAACAGGCCATTGTTAGCTGTTTGTTGGGTAAAAAAAAAAGCTAGTGTGACTTGGGTGGGGGAGTGATAGAGAGAGAGGGAATGCCGTGGCTACCTGAAGTGGGAGAAATCATGATCATACCACTGGGCTGTGAGCTGCCCAAGCGAAACATGAGATGCTGTTCCTCCAATTTGCGTTTAGCCTCACTCTGACAATGGAGGAGACCGAGGACAGAGAGGTCTGTGCAGGAATGGGATGGAGAATTCAAATATTTAGCAACCGGGCGATCAGGTTGGTTCAGGTGGGCTGAGGGTAGGTGTTCAGCAAAATGGTTGCCCAGTCTGCGTTTGGTCTCGCCGATGTAGCATCGTTAGAGTAAGAAAGGCGACTAATGCAATAAAGATTTAAAAGAGTGGAGTGTTTGTAATGAATGATTGCAGATCCACTTCTGGGACCAGCGTGCAGAGAGCTGTCTGGTTTTAGTGCAATCATGGGTAGTTTAATTTAGTTTAGTTTAGAGATGCAGTGCGGAAAAAAGGCCCTGCGGCCCACCGGGTCTGCGCTGGACGCACAGACAGTGCCCGTAGTCGGGTCACCCGCGCTGTAAGGCAGCAACTCTACCGCTGCGCCACCGTGCCGCCCTTAAGGTGATAAGAAAAATTCTGAAACAATTGAAGGCTATTCAAATAATCTTTTTTAATGGAAAAAAAAGTTAAAACACACTTAACATATGGAAAATTAATTAATTTAATTAGGATAAATTATTTAATTAAACCCAATCTAAAAAAAAACAGGAAAGGCCAGAGACACAGAGTAAGGTCTTCACCCTGAAATATAGCTTTGTTTCTCTCTCCACGGATGCTGACTGTTTCGCAGGATTTTCACATTAATCATTGAAGAGAATTAACGTGGTAGTAGGTGGAGCTGCTGCCTCATAGCTCCAGTAACCTAGGTTCAATCCTGACCTCAGGTGCTGTCTGTGTGGAGTTTGCACTTTCTTCCATTGACCGCGTGGGTTTCCTCCGGGTGCTCTGGTTTCCTCCCACATCCCAAAGACGTGCGGGTTTGTAGGTTAATTGGCCCTCTGTAAATTGCCCTGAGTGTACAGGGAGTGGATGAGAAAGTGGGATAACATCGAACTAGTGTGAATGGGTGGTCGCTTGTCGGTGTGGAGCCTGTGGTCTGAAGGGCCTGTTTCCATGTGGTATCTCTAATCAAAACAACATTAAACTGAAGCAATTAATAATTATTTGAGTAGAGGGATAAAAAAAATCAAATCCTTTTGCTTCATTTGCCCAAAGGCTGTTGACCCCAATATTGAGGAAAGAGATTCTTCAATCTCTTCCAAACTACCAGGAAGAGGAAATTTGTGTTCCCTCAATATTGTGTTCCCTCAATATCCCTCAAAGATGAAATTTGTGTTCCCTCAATATTGATCTCTCTGCGAATGGGGACAGTCCTATCCTACACACTACGAACATTTTTTTTTTGCAGAAGTCATCTTTGGAATGTGGAAGGAAACCGGAGCACCCGGAGAAAACCCACGCAGTCACAAGAAGAACGTACAAACTCCGTGCAGACAGCACCTGTAGTCAGGATCATGCCCGGATCTGTGGCGCAGTGAGGCAGCAACTCTACCACTGTGTCACTGTGCCACCTGATTAAGATCTTAAGTGCAAAAATGCACATTTAGAAAATGTCCATAGAGTCATAGAGTACGGACACAGGGTTTTGACCCAACTTGTCCTTAGTGCCCAAGATGTCCCAACTAACCTCATCCTTCGGTAGTGCAAGACAGCATCTGCAGTTCCTTCCTACACGTAGGATTAGGGTTGTTCAGGTCGTTTCAAGAACCTGATGGTTGTAGGAAAGTAGCTGTTCCTGAACCTGGTGGTGTGGGACTTCAGGCTTCTGTACCTCTATCTCCTGCCCAACGGTAGCAGTGATGGGGAGGATCCGTGATGATAGATGCCGCCTTGTTGAGGCACCGCCTCTTGCACATGCTTTCAATGGTGGTGATGGCTGTGCCCATAATAGACTTGGCTGAGTCCAGCATTCTGCAGCCTCTCATGTAAGGATTACCATCCCTGGCCTTGAGACCAGTCAGCATGCTTTCTACAATGCACCTGTGGAACTTTGTTAGAGCATTTGGTGACGTACCTAATCTTAGTTTAGAAATACAGCATGGAAACAGGCCCTTCAACCTATCAAGCACGTACCAACCAGTGATTCAGCACACTAACACTATCCTCTCCAAACTAAGGACAATTTACAATTGTCCGAAGCCAATTACTCCAAAACCTATACATCTTTGGAGTGTGGGAGGAAACCTGAGCAACACGAGGAGAACGTACAAACTCCGTACAGACAGCACCCGCAGTCGGGATCGAACCTGGTTCTCTGATGCTGTAAGGCAGCAACTCTACCGCTGCGCCACTAAACTTCTAAGAAAGTAGAGGCATTGGTGATTGCTTCTATGTGCTGGGCCCAGGATAGGTCATCTGAGATGTTAACACCCAGGAATCTGAAGCTGTCTCCACCAATGAAAATTGATGCCTTATAGTTCTAGTGACCCAGGTTCAAACCTGACCTCGGTTGCTGTCTGTGTGGAGTTTGCACGTTCTCCCATTGACCATGTGGGTTTCCTCCGGGTCCTCTGGTTTCCTCCCACATCCCAAAGACGCACGGGTTTTCAGGTTAATTGGCATCAGTAAATTGCCCCGAGTGTGTGGGGATTGGATGAGAAAGTGGGATGAAACCTGAGTGGTGTCCAAACCGCTCCTTCCTTGAGTCAACGATTAGTTCCTTGGTTTCATTGTTTGTCCTGGCCAGTCCTTTATATCATCTGCCTTCTCGGTTGCTCCGTAACTAAGCAGGCATTAGAGGGCCACATGAGTGCCAAACATAATGCAAACTAATGTATGGTTAACCCTGGAGAACGTACGAGGAATTTTGTTCTTGTTTGTGTTTTGTACATATTTTTAATGTACAAAATAAAGATTACTTTGATGTTTAAAAAAAAATGATGATTGGTGCAACCTTTCGGATTCCTCTTCAACAGCTTCTTATTTTAACGTCACCGATTTGACTTTGAACTGAAACAATGCATTTTCCCCTTTCCGTTTTCTGTTTGATGTGGTGTGGAGCATTGGTTTACGTTCGGAAGCACACCCTGTCTCTCACTCTCACTTTCAAGTGGTTGTGATATGAAGGCGGGCGCACTGCCTGACGCCCTGATGGGAATTTCTCTTTCACCCGACCTCACTGAAACAGACTTTATGATGTTATGTCTTTTCAAAGATACAGCACAGAAACAGGCCTTATGGACCACTGACCATCGATCACTCATTCGCACTCGTTCTGTGTTATTCCACTTTCTCCTTCACTCCCTTCACAGGAGGGGCAATTTACAGAGTGGCGTTTAACCTGACACAAATGCTGCCTGGCCCACTGAGCTCCTCCTGTACTTTGTTTTTTTTAGTTGAAGATTCCAGCATCTGTCGTCCCTTATATCTTCAGTGAATTTCAGAAGTAATTTGCTGCTCGTGAAGAGCTTTGGGATGTCCCACAGATGTGAGATGATGGGGTGTTACACAAAAAGCTGGAGAAACTCAGCGGGTGCAGCAGCATCTAAGGAGCGAAGGAGATAGGTGACGTTTCGGGTCGAGACCCTTCTTCAGAGATGATGGGGTACCTGGTAAGGCAGTATGGCACAGTATCAACACAATAAGATGATTTACAACTGTAATCCTATCCATATCTTGTCTCCTCGTCTCGATGATTTCAATGACTCTCAAAGGGCAAGACCTTATTGATGTGTGCATCTGGAAGCTGTACCTGTTGCAGTAAATGTGTCTGACATATTCAGTGCGCTGGCTATAATCACCATGGGATCATAAGTTCATGTTCATAGTTGAGAGGAGCAGAATTAGGCCATTCGGCCCATCAAGTCTACTGCGCCATTTAATCGTGGCTGATCTATCTTTCCCTCTTAACCCCATTCTCCTGCCTTCTCCCCATAACCCCTGACACCCGTACTAATCAAGAATCTATCTAACTCTGCCTTGAAAATATCCATTGACTTGGCCTCCACAGCCATCTGTGGCAATGAATTCCACAGATTCACCACCCTCTGACTAAAGAGGTTCCTCCTCATCTCCTTCCTAAAGGAATGTATTTTCACTCTGAGGCTATAACCTCGGGTCCTAGACTATCCCACTAGTGGAAACACATCCACTCTATCCAGGCCTTTCACTATTCGGTAAGTTTGCATGAGGTCCCCCCCCAATCCTTCTAAACTCCAGCGAGCACAGGCCCAATGCCGTTCATAAGTTAATCCACGCATTCCTGGGATCATCCTCATAAACCTCCTCTGGACCCTCTCCACAGCCGGCACACATCATTCCTCAAATATGGGACCAAATTATAACTTTTAAGTTGAATGGAATGCAATCAATAAAAGTCTTATTCTATCCTTGTTACCTTATTCTATCAGATCACCAGGAAACACGTGACCCTGTACTCAGATCTTCGACACATGCCTTTCCTGCTGTACGCAATCCACAAAATTAACTGCTGATGTTTCAGTCAAAACTACTAATAATTGATCTACATCCCGCCGAGCATCTGCTGACAATCGTACTGCCTTGGGTAAGAAGGGAAGGAGATGAGGGATATGCACACAATCCTTAGAAGCCCCATCGAGTGGTCCCAGCAGGAATAATACAAGATAGACACAAAATGCTGGAGTGGGACAGGGAGCATCTCTGGAGAGAAGGAATGTGTGACGTTAATATTAGGTCTGGATGAGGCCCTTTGGCCCCTTCAATGTCTCCTGTAGCTCAACATGATGCTGGTTGTTGCCTTTCTGATCAACTTCCCATCCAGTCGTCGAGCTCAGTGTACATCGCACAAGCACGGTTATGTACAGGTACACCAGCATCACAGGCACAAGGACTCAGACAGGTATACGGAAACATCAATGATACATATATATTACACATAAATTCTCCAAGGCAGTGAAAAGAAAACACCGTACAAACAAATGACGTTAGTGGAAAAATACATAATTAGAAAACAGAGGTCCGTGGTGGTGCGAGAGGTGGTCCGTGGCGTTCCGTTACTGAGGTGGGATCAGGGTTGGGCAGGTAGGTTCAAGAACATGATGGTTGTCAATGATGAATGAGTTCCACAGATTCAAGGGGCTCTCCCACTTGGGTGACCTAATTGGCGAGTTTAGAAGAGTTTGAAAAAAATGACATGTTGAAGACCTCCTTCAATAATGTAGAAGACCTCCTTCGACCTTCTTCGACTACGTTGAAGACCAGCTACGACTAACGTCTGGAAAATTGGACACTGAATAGTGGAGAGTGAAGACGACCTCCTTCGATCTCCCTTCGACTATGATGAAGACTATCTACGACTACCTTCGACTACCCTCGATTACCTACGACTAACATGCGGACCTACTACGATGAAACCTTTGAGTAAAAAAAGGATAGATTTTTTTCCATGGCGGGCATTTTTTTACTCGCGGGCATTTTTTAACATATTGAAAATAAAATGCCGCGACCTAGCTGAGGCGTCAAGTACGCGGGGACCACTCTCGAGCATGAAGGAGAGTTACAAAGACCTCCTACGACATCCTGTCGACCATGCGAGTACGAGTCGAGGGCAAACTCGTCTGAACTCACGGATTAGGTCCACCAAGTGGGACAGGCCCTTAACTACCCTCAGCTCCATCCGCAACCCACTGACCTCCCTAACGCTCATCCCGCCATTTCACCGCACATATCCTGCGACATCGTAGGAAAATAGCTGTTCCTGAACCTGGTGCTGCAGAAATTCAGGCTTCTGTTTCCACATCCTTGCCTGAGAAAAAAAACCTGACATTTGTTAACAGAACTCTCTCGTTTGCCTGAAGAATTGCTTCCTTGTGTGAAGAAATGCCCCGGAATCCTGGGGCCATGTCCTCTTGTTTACAGCTTCCAACAGAGTCCTGAAACGTCACCCACTCCTTCTCTCCAGAGATGCTGCCTGTCCCGCTGAGTTACCCCAGCTTTCAGAGTCTACCTTCTGTCTTCTTTTCTTCTTCTTGCGAATGAAACATAAACCAAAGGAATAGTTAGATCTCAAGCTGGGTGTTGAGCAGCCAGGTTGTTGTCTCTGTTGGCGTCAATGTCTGCCAGGCCCTGAGCTCCAGTCTGAAGAAGGGTCTCGACCCGAAACGTCGCCTATCTCCTTCGCTCCTTAGATGCTGCTGCACCCGCTGTGTTTCTACAGCTTTTTGTGTAACCCTGAGCTCCATTTGGTGGGTGGTAGAGCGGGCACCCAGAGATGACATGGTTGGCTGTCTGTTGTTCTGCTCCGCATTCACAGGCTGGGCTCTGACGGAGGGAGCCCCCATCTCCACACCCTGGCTTTGAAACGCCCAACTCCAGTACCAAGTCTGTCGAGCTTCACCCATGCTCCTCTGGGAGGTCAGACCCCGGACAGCTTTTATCTGGTGATGAGATGTAGCTGTACCTTCTGTCAAATCTATTAACGTTTTAAACTGCTCAGTTATACCACTCCTATCCTCTAAGGTCCAGAAGTGTATTTAAGTCACGTGCATGGATGATATAATTGTTTTGGTTCCAGAAGTATCGCGCTACACCCCCTTTCCAAGAACTCCCTTTCCTCCAAAGGCTCCGTGCCCAGAATTTAATGGCGCTCCAGATGTTATCCACAGGGCTTTGCACAACTCTAATGTTGGTGCTATTGAGGGTGGGGCTGCTGAATGCAAGTTAAGGGCCTGTCCCACTTTCTCGACCTAATTCACCTTTTTTACTCGTGGACATTTTTCATCAGGCTAGAAAAACGGCCCGACCTACTTGATGCCACGAGTACCTACGACTAGCATCACGATCTACCTACGACCTTGTGAGGACCATGCTGCGAGTATGAGTCAAGGGCAAACTCGGCAGAGGTCGTGAATTAGGTCGTGAAAGTGGGACAGGCACTTTAGGGTATAAGACGTGAGTGAGGTGCACTGACAGGGCAGACTGCTATTTAAGTGAAATGCAAAAGAAATGCAAATGCTTTTGCTGGTGAAATGAAATAGACAGAAAACATTGGAAACACTCAGGATAGACACAAGGTGCTGGAGTAACTCACGGGCCGGGCCCCTTCTTCAAACACCCAGTAGAACAGGCTGTATCTTTGAGAATCCATTCATTGAAACAGGGCCTTTGCTCAACCCTGTCTCTGCAAACCATCTGTTCATACAAATTTTATGTTATACCCAATTTTGCATCCACTCCCTACACACACGGGGCAATTCACAGAGGCTAATTAAACATAAAGCCCTGCATGTCTTTAACAATGTGGGAGGAAGCTGGAACACCCGGAGGATAGCCACGCATTCACAGGGGGAATGTACCAACATCACACAGACGGCATCCAAGGTCAGGATCGAACCCGGGTCTTTCGCACCGAGTGGCAGCAGCTCTACCAGCTGTGCTACCGTCCTGGCCTAGAGAGAAGAGAGTTAATAGACAATAGACAACAGACAAAAAACAATAGGTGCAGGAGTAGGCCATTTGGCCCTTCGAGCCAGTACCACCATTCAATGTGATCATGGCTGATCATCCACAATCAGTACCCCGTTCCTGCCTTCTCCCCACATCCCTTGACTCCGCTATCTCTAAGTGCTCTATCTTCTCTATCTAGGATGTTACAGGTCTCCTGCTATTCAGTTTATGTGCACCACCGGAGCAGATAGGACCTCTTTGCCTACTTCTGTTGTGTGGCATGCACAGCCTAAAGTTGTTGGACAACTTGTTCTATTTGATCTTCCGTTTGTGCATGTCGTGTTGATTGCATTAATCGAAACAGGGCGGACCAGGTGAAGGTTGCAATCTTCCACCCCAGATAGGACCTCTGTCTCACATGATGGTCTCACCAACGCTGCCCCATTGCCGCTCAGGTGCTGGTCCAGTCTCTTCTTACATGCTTTCACCAACTTCTACAGTATGCATGTTTAAGAAGGAACTGCAGATGCTGGACAATCGACGGTAGACAAAAGTGCTGGAGAAACTCAGCGGGTGAGGCAGCATCTATGGAGCGAAGGAAATAGGCAACGTTTCGGGACGAAACGTTGCCTATTTCCTTCGCTCCATAGATCCTGCCTCACCCGCTGAGTTTCTCCAGCACTTTTGTCTACCTTCTACAGTATGCATGGCAGCTTGGTTTGGCAACTGCTTTGCCCAAGACCGCAAGACAATTGCAGAGATTTGTGGACGTAGCACGGACCGACATGCAAACCAGCAACTCCATCTACAATTCGTGCCTCAGGAAAGCAGCCAACATGATCAAGGACCTCGCACACCCCGGTCATTCCCTCTTCTCCCCACTCCCGAAGGGCAGAAGATACAGAAGCCTGCAAGTACGTGCCACTGGATTCAAGAACGTTCTCTTCCTTTCTGTTATTGGACTCTTGATCGTGCCCGGCACATGATAAGGATGTGTTTCTGATCTTCAAAATCTACTGCATTAAGGTCTTGCAATTAAAAAAAAGAAATCTGCTCTTTCCCTGTTCCTGCATCACCGTATTTTGCAAATTAAATACACAAAAGAAGGCAAAATAGACACTTGTTATGATGGTCAATGTTCTGTTCCGTTGCGTACTACATTTAGATTTACTGTTCACTTCACACCCAGATTTAATCTCGGACTCCTTAAGTTATAAAGAGAGACTGAATAAGTTGGAACTTGGTTCCCTGGAGTGCAGGAGGCTGAGTGGTGATTTATGGGTAAAACCAGGGGGGCCGTGGTTAAGATGGATGGGTCACGGTCTCTTCCCCACGGCAGTTGATCATAAAACTAGATTTAAGGTAAGAGGGGAACAATTTAAAGAAGACCTGTGGGGTCATTTCTTCACACAGAGGGAGCGTCCATTGGAAGGAACTGCCAGAGGAAGCTGTAGAGCTTCAAAAGACCTTTAGCCAGGTGTATGGATCGGAAATGTTCAGAGATGGGGGCCAAATGCAACAAGGTCAGATGCACATCTTGGTCAGCATGGATGAGCATCAGTGCGGCACAGTGACACAGCAGTAGAGTTGCTGCCTCACAGCGCCAGAGAACCAGGTTCGATCCTGACTGCAGGTGCTGTCTGTACTGAGTTTGTACCTTCTCCCTGAGACCTCGTGGGTTTTCTCCGGGTGCTCCGGTCTCCTCACACACTCCCTAGTGTGCAGGATACCGCTAATGTACAGGGAGGGGGGGGGGAAATCGCTGATCGGTACGGACTCGGTCGGCCGAAGGGCCTGTTTCTGCGCTGTATCTCTAAAGACTAAAGCCTAGCGAGTCGGGCCGAAGGGCCTAATTCCATGCTACCACTTAGCCTTCTGAGGAAGAAGTCACAACCTGTTCAGACTCCTCTCTTCACTCAGGCCTTTAGAGTGTCATTTTTTGTCTTTTGTTTGGTCTTTCTGTCCAAAAAGCAGTGTTACGTGTGCAGAGAAGGTGCAGCCAACTCTTCAACACCAATGGGACTCGGACTGAGGTGAGAGGTCAGCTCAGGGGAGAGAGAGGTCAGCTGAGGTGACACCAGCACAGGCTAAGTAAACCGAAGCTGCTAATTACGGGTGAGGGTGTCACGGTGAGACATTCACATCGCTGCTACACCAGCTCTATAAATACCATCATAAATGCAGCACTCTTCGGCAACCCTTTGCTTAAGTGGGTGATAAAGGCAGAGAAACATCACGTTACAACTTTACAACGTGCAGCCTTGGTAAATTAACTGTTTGCGTACATCTCACAACTACATACTGTCCATCTGACAGACCAGCCTCACCCCATCCGATGGCACGGAAATCGCTATCAAAACATGGGGGGGGAGGGGACACAATTTCTTGGCGGCCGCGCGCTCGCATACGCACACACACACACACACACACGCACATGCAAGGCTTCGGCCGTGGGCCTTGTGGACCAAAGATCCTGTAGCGAGCAAGATAGATCACTCGATGAAAAAGACGTAGTACGATCATGGGCAGATTCGTGGGTTATTTTCGACCCCATTTCCGTACCCGGCTTCCGTCTCCGCACCAAAGATCCCTAGTGCAGGATACTAGTGCAGAGACGGAAGCCGGTTACGTAAAAATAAAAGTTATTTGGGAAAAATCTTCTCCTCATTTTCAGAATTATAATTTATTAACACAAACTGTTCCCCCGCAACGCTGATTACACTGCGAGTCGAGTCGGGTCTGGTTACGGAAATGGATGAGAAAAAGGTCCACGTTCCATTCCGTTGCGTACTACACGTCAGCCCATTGTATTTAGATGGAGTGGTCTATCTTGCTTGCCGTAGGACCTTTGCTGTGGACGGTAACATCGGGAGCTGACCTGGTCGGTGACCGACTCTGAACTCCAGCAACAGCAGCTTCGTCCGCCCCAAATTATGGGGCTTTCATCGGCCGGCGGGGGCTTCAACATCGGAAGCCTCGATGCAGCAGTTAGATTTTAAGCAGCGGCGGATGCTGAACGGCCACGAGAATGGGTCGATTCAGCCCTTAGAAAGCGTCTGATAAAGTCCGGACTACAAAACATGGGGGGGGGGGGGGGGGGGAATTGTCCCCACCTCTCAAAGCAGGTGGGGGGGTGCGTGTCCCCCATCCCCCCCAGGATTTTCCCCCATGCCCCATCAACTCTATCTACACTTCATGCTGCATCGGGAAAGCAGCCAACATGATCAAGGACCACTCAGACCCTGGTCATTCCCTCTCCTCTCCTCTCCCGTCAGTCAGAAGATACAAAAGTCTGAAAGCCCGTACTACCAGATTCAGGAGCAGCTTTTACCCCACAATGATCAGATTATGGAACAGCCCTCCCATAAGCTACAGTAAATCCTCCAACTACCTCATTGTGGGCATTGGACTTGTCCTCTGTAAATGTAACTCTACACGCTGTAACATTATATTCTGCACTCTGGTCATCTTCTCTTTGTTGCACTTGTGAATGGCTCGGTGGTACTCTTTTATAGTATTATCTGATTTAATTGGAAATTGTGTAGTTAAAAGCTTCTCACTGTATCCCGGTCTACAAAGTGCCAGAACTAATCCCAATACTGGTGAAATTGTTGCAGTCATGAGAATACTAGGATATACAGGATAGAAACAGCCGGTAGAGCTGCTGCCTCACAGCCCCAGAGCCCCGGGTTAGATCCAGACCTCGACTGCCATCTGTGTGAAGTTTGCACGGTTTCCCCGCGACCACGTGGGTTTCCTCCGTGAGCTCCAGTTTCCTCGCACGTCCTGAAGATGTGGAGGGCTGTGGGTTGTTTTAGATCTGTTCGAGCTGCCTCCCTTCGCCAATGGTGGAGAGATTATATTGGAAATCAGAACTGGGGTGTCACGGTGGCACAACGGTAGAGTTGCTGCCTTACAGCACCAGAGACCCAGGTTCGATCCTTACTATGGGTGCTCTCTGTGCGGAGTTTGTACGTTCGCCCCGTGACCGCGTTGGTTTTCCCTGAGATCTTCATTTTCCTCCCACACTCTAAAGACATACAGGTGTGTAGGTTAATTAATTGGCTTGGTGTAAATGAAAATTGTCCCTAGTGTGTGTAGGATAATGTTAGTATGCGGGGATTGGTGGTCGGCATGGACTCGGTGGGCCGAAGGGCCTGTATCTCCCAACTAAACTGGAAGAACTCTGACATCTTAGCCATCAGGGTTGGGGGAGATCACGGAGAGAGGGAGGGGTTGAGCTGAGGGACAGGTTTCAAAAGAAATTAACTAATAAGAATTCACAATTTTACTCAGCGGACACAGAATTGGATGGTAGAGGTCCCAGAATCTAATATGAAGATTGTGTATAAACACTTACCTCTGGTGAGGTTGCATCCATGTAAATGTCAATTTCATGCATCCCAATACTCCTTTCAAGACTAGGCTGCATTATGCTTAGGGCAGCAATATAATCCTTTAATCCTTCACACTTAAGTAGTGGTAATTAAACTGATTAGGCGCAGTTAGTTGAGACAGTTCGGGTAACGTTCCATGTGCTGGCTGTACTCCAGTTAGGCTCTTTACTGAAGCAGACACAAGATACTGCAGACGCTGCAATCCGGAGGAGAGCCAGTCTGTAGAAGGGTCTCGACCCGAAAACTTCTCCCATTCCTTCTCTCCAGAGATGCTGCCTGTCCCGCTGAGTTACTCCGGCATGTTGTGTCCATCTGCGGTGTAAACCAGCATCTGCAGTTCCTTCCTACGCACTGGAAGAACTCAGTGGGTTTACAATGTAGAAACAAGGAACTGCAGATGCTGGAGAATCGAGGGTTACACAAAAAGCTGGAGAAACTCAGCGGGTGCAGCAGTATCTAAGGAGCGAAGGAGATAGGCGACGTTTCAGGTTGAGACCCTTCTTCGGTCTCCAGCTTTTTGTGTAACCTTCTGTAAATTGACCCTAGTTTGTGGGAGAGAATTAGTGCACGGGTGATCGCTGGTCGGCATGGACTTGTTGGGCCGAAGGGCCTGTTTCTACGCTGTATCTCTAAAACTACAAACTTAAAGCATTACAGTGAAGGCAACAGTACAAAACCTCAAAAGACAGGACTGTTTTACCAGTGGCCTGATGGATTTAAAACAAAATCACTGCCATTAATATGTTTAAGAAGGAACTGCAGATGCTGGAAAATCGAAGGTAGACAAAAGTCTTCTTCCTGAGGAGACTGAAGAAGGTCCATCTGTCTCCTCAGATCCTGGTGAACTTCTACCGCTGCACCATCGAGAGCATCCTTACCAACTGCATCACAGTTTGGTATGGCAACTGCTCTGTCTCCGACCGGAAGGCATTGCAGAGGGTGGTGAAAATTGCCCAACGCATCACCGGTTCCTCGCTCCCCTCCATTGAGTCTGTCCAAAGCAAGCGTTGTCTGCGGAGGGCGCTCAGCATCGCCAAGGACCTCTCTCACCCCAACCATGGACTGTTTACCCTCCTACCATCCGGGAGGCGCTACAGGTCTCTCCGTTGCCGAACCAGCAGGTCCAGGAACAGCTTCTTTCTGGCGGCTGTCACGCTACTCAACAACGTACCTCGGTGACTGCCAATCACCCCCCCCCCCGGACACGTATTGTTATTTATTCAAATCATTTGCTGTGTCGCTCTTCCAGGGAGATGCTAAATGCATTTCGTTGTCTCTGTACTGTACACTGACAATGACAATTAAAATTGAATCTGAATTAAAATTGAATCTGAAGTGCTGGAGAAACTCAGCGGGTGCGGCAGCATCTATGGAGCGAAGGAAATAGGCGACGTTTCCTTTGGGTTTCCTTTCGGGTTTCGGCCTGAAACGTCGCCTATTTCCTTCGCTCCAGAGATGCTGCCGCACCCGCTGAGTTTCTCCAGCACTTTTGTCTACCTTCGCTCCCATTAATAGTTGAGTCATCTGAATGATTGCCTTCCTGTTGTCTTGATGTGCAAATGTGTTCCAGGTGTGCTGGATGGAAAACATGCTCACTTGTTTCAGATGTAAAATGTTCTTCCTTTAACGAGGAGCCTTTTTATTGGGGATCGCAACTGAATTTAGGAGCTGCATCATTTGTATCAGATGTTATTAGGCTCGCTCTACTTCTTCCGTGTGGCGTGCACAGCCTAAAGTTGTAGGACAACCTGTTCTATCTGATCTTCCGTTTGTGCACGTCGAGTTGTTTGCATTAGTCGAAACAGGGCGGACCAGGTGAAGGTTGCAATCTTCCACCCCCCTTTGGCTCACTCTGTTTTTGCACCAAGAGAGGCTGCCTCCTCCCAGGCACCCACACTGGTTATTGAACAGAGAATACTGAACATAACAGTGCAGCAACAGGCCATTCGGCCCACAATCTCCATGCTGAACATGATGCCAAGTTAAACTAAATTCCTCTGCCTACACATGATCCGTATCCCTTCAATCCATAGAACATAGAACATGGATAAATAAACCTGTTCATTTATCCATGTGTGGATATATTTATATAATGGTATATGGACACACTGATCCGTTCTGTAGTCATGCCTACTATATTCTGTTGTGCTGAAGCAAAGCAAGAATTTCATTGTCCTATCTGGGACACATGACAATAAACTCTCTTGATTTTGATCTTGATAGATGCGAGTAGCGTTGCAACAGGCCCTTCAGTCCACAATATTTGTGTCGAACATGATGCCGAGTTTAGGTTAGTTTTGGTTTTAGAAAATCAGCACGGTAACAGGCCCTTCGGCCCACCGAGTCCATTCAGTTTGCATGTTCTCCCTGTGACCGCGTGGGATTTTCTCCGGGTGCTCCGGTTTCCTCCCAAATTTCCGAAGACATGCAGGTTTGTAGGCTAATTGGCTGCTGTAAATTGCCCCTTGTATGTAGAATGTGAACGTGGGATAACATAGATCTAGTGTACGGCTGTTTGTTGTTCGTCCTGGACTGGGTGGGCCGAAGGGCCTGTTGCCACGCTGTTCTCATCTATCAAGCTCAACTCAGGAGAGGCACGGAGACCAGGTTTATTTCCAGTCCATCACTAGGGGCGCAGAGACCAGGGTTCGATCCTGACTACGGGCGCTTGTCTGTATGGAGTTTGCACATTCTCCCCGTCACCTGCGTGGGTTTTCTCCAGGATCTCCGGTCTCCCTATCGCACTTCAAAGATGTAGGTTAATTGGTTTTGGTAAAAGTCATAAATTGTCCCTAGTGTGTGTAGGATAGTGCTAGTGTACGGGGATAACTGGTCAGCGTGGACTCAGTGGGCCAAAGGGCCTCTTTCCACGCTGTATCCCTAAACTAAACTAAACTAGTCAGATAATTGGCAACATCTTAAAAGGATTAGTGAACCATACATTATCTGACACTGTAGTTACATGGTTACCACAACCAACACCACATTTATTAATCTAATCTGCTGCACAACTAGGATTTGGTCTCACATTTCCAATCCATTATGTGGTGCTTAAGGTTGCTACCCTGGAGGGCTGCTGAGGCAAGGTAATTGGAGATATTTAAAGAGGAAAGACTGGTGAACTCAGGGCCAGGGAGAGTTGGCATGGAAGAGGCCTGGAGCAAATGAACCATGGACATATTGAATTGAGGAGCAGGTTTGAAGGACCGAATGGTCTTCTCCTGGTCCAATGTTTCTACATTCTTCTATTTGCTAACTTGACCACCACGGACCTGCTACTGCCCAGCCCCACCACCTGCCGGGTAGTGCTGGGGGCTCAGCTGTCAAGAACGACATAAGACTGGGCGTTTAATGCATGTTAGGCCTTGGTTTAGGTTAATTTGGAGATGCGGCACGGATACAGGCCCTTCGGCCCATCAAGTCCGCACCGACCAGCGATTCCCGCACATCATCCTACACACACGAGGGACAGTTTTTTTCATTTACACCAAGCCAGTTAACCTACAAACCTGTACGTCTTTGGAGTGTGGGAGGAAACCGAAGATCCCGGAGAAACCCACGCGGTCACGGGTTAGAACGTACAAACTCCGTACAGACAGCACCCGTTGTCAGAATCAAACCCAGGTGTCTGGCGCAGTGAGGCAGCAACTCTACCGCTGCGCCACCGTGGTGATGATCTACCGCAGTAATTCAGTTCCCAAATCCCATTGCTTCTTATGTGCCCAGATCTGGCCCACAGTTATAATCGGGCCAGGAAAGATCGACCCCGTCTCCACTGGTCACAGATAACACTGATGTGGCGGAAACTCTCTGTAAGTAATCGTGTTGGGCAGCAGAAACAAGGAACTGCAGGTGCTGGTTGACTATAGAAGACACATAGTGCTGGAGTAACTCAATGTGTCAGGCAGCACTTCTGGAGAAAAGGGGTGGCTTACATTTTGGGTCAGAACCCTTCCTCAGACTGAGAGTAGAAGTGGGGGGGGGGGGGGTTAACTGGAGGCCAGAACAAATCTGCAGATACTGATATACAAAAGAAGACACAGAGGGCTGGGGTATCTCAGCAGATCAGACAGCATAAGGTTTAAAGAGTGGTCTCAACCCAAAACGCAGCCTATCTGTGTTCTCCTGTAACCCGTTGAGTGACTCCAGCACACTGTGCCTTCCAGTATCAATCTGGAGTCTTTCTTGTCCATCTGTCTCGTGTTACACTACCAGAGATGCAGAGGGATGTGGGGAGGTGAGAGGTATTTGTGGTTTTGTTGAGTTCTGGCTCCGTCCAGAGCGACCTTCTACATTGCCGATGTCACAAAAGTTACTGACAGCGCAAACTAACAGCTTGGACGAGGTCCCGGAGCACATTCTGTAAACTGGGAAAGGGAAACCGATCGACAACTCAATTTACAACAGTTTGAGAAATTCTTACGTCACCTCTTTGCTTACATAGGAACCAGCTGGTTGCAAACATTCCCATTAGATTTTGTTTCACAAAATAAATGCAGCCCATCTGTTGGTCTCCCTCTGATGTTTCGGGAAGACATTCCCAGATCCCAATCCCTCCTTCCGAGTTTCTGTTATTCCCCATAGTACCGTGGTGGAAACATAGAAAGTAGGAGCAGGAGTAGGCCATTCGGCCCTTTGAGTCAGCACCAAGACAGACTCGCACAACAATAGTGGTGCAGCAGGTAGAGCTGCTGCCTCATTGCACCAGTGACGCGGGTTCGATCCTGACCTCTGGTGCTGCCTGTGTGGAGTTTGCACGTTCTCCCTGTGACTCCCCAAGTGGTCCAGTGTCCTTCCACATCCCAAAGATATGTGGGTTTTTCAGGTAAATTGACCCTAGTGTGCAGGGAGTGGATGTGAAAGTGGGATAGCATAGAAGCAGTGTGAATGGGCGATGGAGGTTAGAGAGCACACAGTGGGCCTCTCAAGTACAGCTGGGTCTCTCAATCAGATTATATATTCGGACGAGAACTCGAAATATCCTCAGGTAGAAGATTGCTGGCTGATTGCTTGTAAATCACAGGGAGAATAATATATATAGGTTAGCATGGACATGGTGGGCCGAACAGCCTGATTCAGTGCAAAGTGACTCCATCGCAAATTATTATTTGATTTTAAATTCACAGATGCCACCGAATACCAGCATTTATCATTCATTTCTAATTATCCATGAACTAAGGAGATTTAGAATCGAGGGCATCAGTGGATCTGCAGTCAGACAAAAAAGGGACACAAAATGCTGGAGTAACTCAGAGGGACAGGCAGCATCTCTGGAGAGAAGGGATGGGTGACGTTTTGGGTCGAGACTCTTCAGGCTTCAGACTAACTTATGTTGTATTCTAGAACATTAGAGGAGAAGTGGTTTGTATATTTTAAGATAAGAATCGAGCAACCAGGCGTATTAAGTGGCTGGAAGCGCAGCAGAAAGCCAGCTCTACTCTGCCCGAAGTCTGCCCATGTGGAAGAACGTCCAAAAATGTGGACTGTTATTACTTAAATATATTGACGGAGCCAAGTCCTGCAATAAATTACAATCAGATTAAGCAGAGTCCTCAGGTAATGGATGTATAATGAATAGATTATCCAGCACCATTCAGATTTCATGATGGATCACCTAACAAAACCATGTTGCATGACTTGGAATGGATTTGTGTATCGTGGGCTAGCATGCAGCAGGCTCATGGGAGTGGCCCTGTCCCTGAGTGTAACCAGCTGACAACCGATCCGTTTATCACAAAGGCAAACGCAAAATGCTGGAGTAACTCAGCGGAGCAGGCAGCATCTCTGGAGAGAAGGAATGGGTGACGTTTCTGGTCGAGACCCTTCTTCAGACTGAGTCTGGGGAAAGGGAAATGAGAGTTATTGACGGTGATGTAGAGAGATGTGGAACAAATGAATGAATTTGGTCTAGTTGAATCTCATTGCCTGTAGTCGTTTTCACCTCGACTACAGCGAACATTAGCCTGTTTCCTTTATCATACTGAGAGTCAGGGGAGAGGGAGTCTAGAGATTTGGACTGGTAAGGTGTGAAAATGTAGATCAATGCAGACGATGATGAAATGTAGTAGGAAGGGTCTTGACCTGAGACATCACCTATTCCTTTTCTCTAGAGATGCTGCCCGACCCGCTGAGTTACTCCACCTTTTTGTGTGCAATTAGTAAAATTAATCAGGGCAGTGAAACTAGTCAGTGAACTAGGGTGGGGGAGGGAGGGAGAGAGAGGGAAAGCAAGGGTTACAATAGACAATAGACAATAAGTGCAGGAATAGGCCATTCGGCCCTTCAAGCCAGCACCGAAAATCATCCCCAATCAGTACCCCGTTCCTGCCTTCTCCCCATATCCCCTGACTCCGCTATCTTTAAGTTTCTTGAAGTTAGAGAAAATCAATATTCATACCGCTGGGTTGTAAGCATTTATCAGCCTGGAATAGTCAGCACCATCCATCCAATTCCCAGCACACACCCATTTTTTCCCTCCTTCCCCATCTCACTTAGATTTGCCGAGTGCAGGAGTGATATTCCTCAATGACTGCATGCAATTCAGATAGGAAATACCGTTAAACTGGAAAAGGTGCAGAGGAGATTCACCAGGATGTTACGGGAATTGCAGGCCTGAGTATAGGGAGTGGCTGGAAACATAGAAACATAGAAACATAGAAATTAGGTGCAGGAGTAGGCCATTCAGCCCTTCGAGCCTGCACCGCCATTTAATATGATCATGGCTGATCATCCAACTCTCCATACCCTCTGATCCCCTTAGCCACAAGGGCCACATCTAACTCCCTCTTAAATATAGCCAATGAACTGGCCTCAACTACCTTTTGTGGCAGGGAGTTCCAGAGACTCACAACTCTCTGTGTGAAAAAATGCTTTCTCATCTCGGCCTTAAAGGATTTCCCTCTTATCCTTAAGATGTGACCCCTTGTCCTGGACTTCCCCAACATCGGGAACAATCTTCCTGCATCTAGCCTGTCCAACCCCTTAAGTATTTTGTAAGTTTCTATAAGATCCCCTCGCAACCTCCTAAATTCTAGAGAGTATAAACCGAGTCTATCCAGCCTTTCTTCATAAGACAGTCCTGACATCCCAGGAATCAGTCTGGTGAACCTTCTCTGCACTCCCTCTATGGCAATAATGTTCTTCCTCAGGGCTGGAAAGGCTGGGATTTTCTTCTTTAAAGCATAGAAGGCCGAGGGGTGACTTCATTGAGATGTATAAGGTCATGAGGGGTATGAATAAAATGAATGCTCGCAGATTTTTTACAAGGGTAAATAATGCTAAATCTAGAAGGCACAGGCTTATGGTGAGAGGGGAGAGATTAAAAAATAATCTCAAGGGCAATCTTTTGTCTCAGAGGGTAGTCTGAAGCTAGAACAAGCTTTACTTTAGACCAGGGGTGGGGAACCTGCAGCCTTAAGGCCACATGGGGCCTTCTGGGCCATTAATTGCGGCCTTTTGAATGAATCCAAAATTTGTAGAACAAATTATTTTATTTTTATTAATATGTTTTTGTTCGTCTTTTATTATTTTAATTTTAATCTTAAAATGAACGTATTTAAAATACCAAAGAGTAAAAGATGATTCAACAAAATTAATATTTTTTGGCATTCAAATTAGCATTTCAACCTCACCTAGTTGATGTCTCCAAGGCTCCTATAGAACTACAGATGGAAATGATTGAGCTCTCAGAAGATGACATTTTAAAGTCCTTATTTGACACTAAGAAAGATCCGATTGAAATAAGGATACATGCAATAGAATACCCACGTCTTCGGCAACGCACAAAAAATGCTTTTTTGCCTTTCAACCACTTATTGCTGCCAATCTACGTTCTCCTATTTAACCCAAATCAAGACGCCCTTAAAGTCACAAATGACGGATACCCATCTAGAAGATCAGCTGAAACTGCGTACCTCCATGTTGCAACCAAATATGCAAATACTTTCCCACAACAAGTAATTACAACAAAGTCATTAAAAGGTTAGTTAACTTTAGAATTAGCAATTATGTTTTCATTTTCTTGAAGTTAGTACAAAGTAGTTAGATTTTTACAAAATAATGTACATTTTGAAGTATATCTAATTGAAGTTTCATGGTTGCCGCCTTATTAGATTACAGCTAACTTAATGCGGCATTCCAACATGAAAAGGTTCCCCACCCCTGCTTTAGACCATACTTCAGAGAAACAGAACGGAAACCGGCCCTACGGCCCACTGAGTCTATGACGACTTGCGATCAGTTCGTACACACTAACACTATCCTACACACTAGGGACAATTTACAATTTTACCAAAGCCAATTAACCTGCACGTCTTTGCAATGTGAAACCGGAGCACCCGGAAGAAACCCACATGGTCACACAGAGAATGTACAACCTCTGTGCAGACATCGCCAGAGTTCAGGATCGAACCCGCGTCTCTGGCACTGTGAGGCAGCAACTCCGCTAGCTTTGCCACTGTGCCGCCCTTCAGTATCACTGGGGAATGTTGGACTGTGTTTTTTGTGCTCAAGGTCTTTAGCGCACAGCCATTTAAACCGAGATGAGATTGCTATCGTTCAGCCACAGAATAATCTATGGAGATTAAGAAAACAAAAAATTCTACCTACAATTTGTTAACGCAATATACTCCTCACGTTTACTTTCATATGGTCTACTTTTTATTTTCACTTAAATTTTAATTGATTTTTCACTGCGATTTTTACAAAACAGTGCAACGCCATCACCATGAATAAAACAAAATAATAAGAAAAAAAAAGTAAATACATTTTAAAATGGCATAAGACTGTGTGGTTCACATACCAAATTTAAAAAAAAATGTTACATTGATTAGTTATCTGGAGATATTTCAATAATAACACAAAACGTATCATCTAGTTCTCTATAACACAATCTTCCCATATCAAGCTCGGCATTTATCTAGTTGGTGTCGTGGCTCAAATAAACGGTCCATTTTCCCCAGATCTTCTCAAATGTTACTTTTTTTAAAATTTCCAAAAATGTATAATTTATTCAGAATAAAAAAATATATACAAAGCAAGAACAGTGCAAGAACTCTTCAAATATTCACACCCGTCTGAACGTTCATTAGCGTTGTACTCAGTAGTGTTCGCAACTATCCTTAAACCACAACACCCTTGCCACATATAGAAACATAGAAAATAGGTGCAGGAGTAGGCCATTCGGCCCTTCGAGCCTGCACCGCCATTCAATATGATCATGGCTGATCATCCAACTTAGTATCCTGTACCTGCCTTCTCTCCATACCCCCCCCCCCGATCCCTTTAGCCACAAGGGCCACATCTAACTCCCTCTTAAATATAGCCAATGAACTGGCCTCAACTACCTTCTGTGGGAGAGAATTCCACAGATTCACCACTGTGTGAAAAATGTTTTTTCTCATCTCGGTCCTAAAAGACTTCCCCCTTATCCTTAAACTGTGACCCCTTGTTCTGGACGTCCCCAACATCGGGAACAATCTTCCTGCATCTAGCCTGCCAACCCCTTAAAAATTTTGTATGTTTGTTGCCCCCTGGCGTGATATCCCTTCCCTTGTTTGAGGGCTGTCCCCACCGGACTTTGCCCCCCCAATGCCCAGCAGCGGAAGGACCATAGATGGTGGTCCTCCCCCACAGACCCTTGGCGTTGGCTGCACCAAGTGTTATGATCTTCCTTTAATCAGGATCGAAGCAGAACAGCTTACTTTTATTTCTGTCGGAAGGAACTGCAGATGCTGGTTTACACCGAAGATAGACGCAAAATGCTGGAGTAACTCAGCGGGACAGGCAGCGTCTCTGGAGAGAAGGAATGTTTGTCGAGACCCTTCTACAGATGACCCGAAACGTGACGTTTCGGGTCATCTGTAGAAGGGTCTCGACACAAAACGTCACCCCTTTTCCTTCTAACCAGAGTTCCTCCATCATTTTCTGTCAATCTTAATTTTATTTCTGGTAAACCAAAGTGCTGGAGAAACTCAGCGGGTGCAGCAGCATTTATGGGGCTAAGGAAAGAGGCAACGTTTTCGGGCCAAAACCCTTCTTCAGTCTGAAGAAACGTCGCCTATTTCCTTCGCTCCATAGATGCTGCCGCACCCCGCTGCGTTTCTCCAGCACTTTTGTCTACCTTCGATTTTCCAGCATCTGCAGTTCCTTCTTAAACAATTAATTTAATTGTCTACACATTCTTTAAATTTTATTTCTGTTTCATATTGCCCTCAAGACCTTTGATTGGCCTTGTTTTAAATTAGCACTGGAGAAGCAGTTCCTCCATCCACTCTGCGAATGGGCTGGTTTGAAAGAATTTCCTTCAACAATTCCAGGATTAACTGCAATTGTCCATCCATTCTTCCCACTCTATTGCACTGACAGTTTCCCATTGTCTTTGGCACCTGACAACAGCCGAGAGGCAGGGTGCTTGTTTTCAGAATGCAAAATAAATCCATCCTCCTCCAACTCATTTAGATGCCAGATCGTGATAAACTCGTTTTGGTTTTTTTGTCTTCCTTGAACGAGCTGCCATTCTCTGGGACCTCAGGCATGTTGATTGTCCTTTGGCAATCCAGGCCATTAGGAAACCGGACCCGGATTTTATTCTCTGCATTTCGCTTCCATTCACTGCCTGTGTAACAACTGCAGGATTTGGCTATCAGTGGCACAATCCCTGATTATAAATAAACGAGACAGAGGAGGGCATGATGTAATGATAACAAATAATTGGCCGTTATTATAGATCACCACCAATTATAGATTCTATTTTTTTAATAGAAATTTAAGACGTTTTACTTCCGATTTTTTTTTTGGGGGGTTCTAATTGATTGAATGATGTAGCTTAGAAAATGGCCATTCGGCCCACCCAGTCCATACCGGCCATCAATCACCCATCCACATGTTATTCCGTTTTTGCATCCACTGCCCTACCATACCAGGGGCAATTTTGCAGATGGCAAATTAACTGGGAAGCCTGCACGCGCGTCTTGTTGGAGGAAACTGGAGCGCCCAGGGGAAGCCCACGTGGTCACAGGTAGAGCGTGCAAACTCCACACAGACAGCACCCGAGGTTAGGATCGAACCTGGGCCTCTGGCGCTGTGAAGCAGCAACTCTACCAGCTGCATCACTGTGTGATGGGGATTGGGTGGGAAAGTGGCAGACGGGAGGTCTTGAATGATGCCCTCATTGACTGGTGGAACAGGTTCAAGGTCCCTCTTTTTAGGGAGGGAGAGAGAAAACGGGGAATTACAAACCAGTTAGTCTAACATCGGTAGTGGGGAAACTGCTAGAGTCATTTATGAAAGATGGGATAGCAGCACATTTGGAAAGTGGTGAATCATTGGACAAAGTCAGCAAAGTCAGTAAATCATGTCTGACGAATCTTGTGGAATTTTTCGAGGATGTAACTAGTAGCTTGGATAGGGGAGAACCAGTGGATGTGGTGTATCTGGACTTCCAGAAGGCTTTCGACAAGGTCCCACATAAGAGATTAGTATACAAACTTAAAGCTTACGGCATTGGGGGTTCAGTATTGATGTGGATAGAGAACTGGCTGGCAAACAGGAAGCAAAGAGTAGGAGTAAACGGATCCTTTTCACAATGGCAGGCAGTGACTAGTGGGGTATCGCAAGGCTCAGTGCTGAGACCCCAGCTATTTACAATATACATTAATGATCTGGATGAGGGAATTGAAGGCAATATCTCCAAGTTTGCGGATGACACTAAGCTGGGGGGCAGTGTTAGCTGTGAGGAGGATGCTAGGAGACTGCAAGGTGACTTGGATAGGTTGGGTGAGTGGGCAAATGTTTGGCAGATGCATTATAATGTGGATAAATGTGAGGTTATCCACTTTGGTGACAAAAACAGGAAAGCAGACTATTATCTAAATGGTGGCCGATTAGGCAAAAGGGGAGATGCAGCGCGACCTGGGTGTCATGGTACACCAGTCATTGAAAGTAGGCATGCAGGTACAGCAGGCAGTGAAGAAAGCAAATGGTATGTCAGCTTACATTGCAAAAGGATTTGAGTATAGGAGCAGGGAAGTACTACTTCAGTTGTATAGGGTCTTGGTGAGACCACACCTGGAGTATTGCGTGCAGTTCTGGTCTCCAAATCTGAGGAAGGACATTATTGCCATAGAGGGAGTGCAGAGAAGGTTCACCAGACTGATTCCTGGGATGTCAGGACTGTCTTATGAAGAAAGACTGGATAGATTCGGTTTATACTCTCTAGAATTTAGGAGATTGAGAGGGGATCTTATAGAAACTTACAAAATTCTTAAGGGGTTGGACAGGCTAGATGCAGGAAGATTGTTCCCGATGTTGGGGAGGTCCAGGACAAGGGGTCACAGCTTAAGGATAAGGGGGAAATCCTTTAGGACCGAGATGAGAAGGACTTTTTTCACACAGAGAGTGGTGGGTCTCTGGAACTCTCTGCCACAGAGGGTAGTTGAGGCCAGTTCATTGGCTATATTTAAGAGGGAGTTAGATGTGGCCCTTGTGGCTAAAGGGGATCAGAGGGTATGGAGAGAAGGCAGGTACGGGATACTGAGTTGGATGATCAGCCATGATCATATTGAATGGCGGTGCAGGCTCGAAGGGCCGAATGGCCTACTCCTGCACCTAATTCTATGTTTCTATGTTTCTATGTAAGGAGCTGCGTGGTTGTCACCTGCTCCCACTTCTACCGCCATACCTGCCCAGGTGAACACGTAGCCCCTGGAACTCGTTGCCATGCAACAGCAGGAAAGGTTCAAAGGTCAGTTTATTGTCACATGTACCTCGAAGGCTGGGCATGTGGGTAAAGAGCAGGAAGGAGGCCACTGAAACAGAACCAAAGGCCTGCATTTCTACAACACTCCTCGCATCCTTTTAAGGGGATCCCAAAGCAGCTCACAGCTCAATGGGACAACATGCAACTAGTGTCCAGGTGATCAATGTAGACATGGTGGGCCGAAGGGCCAGATTCCATGCTATCTCTAAACTAAACTACATAAGGTAGACACAAAATGATGGAGTAACTCAGCGGGATGGGCTGCATCTCTGGTTAGTAGGAATGGGTGACGTTTCGGATGGAGGCCCTTCTTCCGACCCGAAACGTCACCCATTCCTTCTATCCAGAGATGATGCCTGTCCCGCTGAGTTACTCCAGCATTTTGTGTCTAGCTTCAATGTAAACCAGCATCTGCTGTTCCTTCCTACTTAAACGACACAACCGTAACTCTTGATCCACCGTTGCAGCTGTTTTGGAAGCAATAATGGGAGGGCAGTAAATGCTGCCATTTCTTGTCAAAGAATAAATGAAGAATTGGAGAATGTCTCCGGGCCTAATGCTTGTACCGACAGCCTTGGAACTCCCAGAAAGTGAAGATTGATCATCAGGATTCAGCTGCAACCAACCCAGGGTAATTACCAGAGGGATATTCAACAAAATCATGCTTCTTTCATTTCCTTCGAAAGCTTTATTTTATTGGTGGTGACAAGTAAATGCAGTCTCCTTCAGCAACAGTTCCCTTGGAATTGTGGGCGGCACAGTGGTGCAGCAGGTAGAGCTGCTGCCTCACAACACCAAAGACCATTGTTCGATCCTGACCTCGGGTGCTGGCTGTGTGGAGTTTCCACGTTCTCCCAGTGACCTTGTGAGTTTCTTCCTATCTCACAAACACGCTCAAGTTTGTAAGTGAGTAGCCAAAGGTTCCTTTATTACCACATGTGGCGAGGTAGAGTGAAGTCCTCTTTTTGCAGCTAGATCAGTAAAGGGCCTGTCCCACCAGCATGCAACTCCATGTGATGAGCGCGACCTAACGTGGTCGCTTGAGCCGTCCGGCGTCGCGGGCCGGTCCCACTTCAATCGCCGGAGCCGTGCGGAATTGTGCGGAGTTCGTCCCGACATCGCGCGGGGCTCCGATAAAACTGACCGTGTTCAAAAATTCCGCGCGGCAACGGCTTGTCGGCTCGCAGTCGCCTCGACGCATTACATGCCTCCGTGACCCTCTCTGTAGGTGCCTCCGTGACCCTCTCTGTGTTTGGCTCCGTGGCCCTCTGTGTGTGTGCCTCTGTGCCCCTCTCTGTGTGCCCCTCTCTGTCCTGGCGAACTTACCTTTAAGACTTTGCTCCAAGTTCGCCTCACTTTGCGCCGCTTTGCGCCACTCACCCGACCTCCGCGCGGCTCTCGCCACCGGTTTGGTCGCGCTTGCCGCATGCAGGCGCATGCTGTTGGGAACGGCCCTGTACAGGGATCACCCGACCTCCGCGCGGCCCCCGCTTCTAGTTTGATCGCGCTCTTCGCATGGAGTCGGATGCTGGTGGGACAGGCCCTTAAGGCTCTTGCCATACGTGAGTACAATCTCCTGTTCGGTACATAATGCGTAGCAGATAGACACAAAAAGCTGGCGTAACTCAGTATGTCGTAACAGGCAGTATGTCGGGAGAGAAGGAATGGGTGACGTTTCGGGTCGAGACCCTTCGTTTACATATTCTGTTGTGCTGCTGAAAGTAAGACTTTCTTTGTTCTATCTGGGACATGGGACAATAAAACTTGACTCTTGGGTAGTTGCACACTTCCAATTTTATCTTCTTTTCCAAAACTTCATTGCTTGGCAGAGTTGAATGATCAGCCCAGCATCCCACTGCCGAATATCATATGTTCTAACATATGAACCCTGTCATATTGTTTCAATCATATCTTTCTGTGGCTTTGGATTATATCGTTGCTTCCGCCTCAACTGGCTCCCTCCCTCTCTCTCTCTCTCACTCTCTCTCTCTCCCCAATGTTTGACTGAAAGCAGTTCAGTTGTCTTCTGAGCCTTCTACACATTAGTGCCTCAGCATGAGTGAGGCCAGTTGTGGAATGTGGCTTTGTTCTGGAGCTCAGCGGGGTGTTAACTAATAAAAGATAGACACAAAATGCTGGAGTAACTTAGCGCGACAGGCAGCATCTCCGGAGAGAAGGAATGGGTGACGTTTCAGGTCGGGATTTTGCCTGAAGAAGGGTCTCCACCCGAAACGTCACCCATTCCGTCCTTCCAGAGATGCTGCCAGTCCCGCTGAGTTACTCCAGCATTTTGTGGGTCTATCTTCAGTGTAAAGCAGCATCTGCAGTTCCTTCCTACACATGTTAATTAATCAATGTCATGCTGTTAAACTGGAGTAAGACTTGGTTCCTCTGCACTTTATTCACAATTCACACCAGTCTCTTCATTATATTATTTGAAATTAGATGCTATGTTAAAATCAGTGTATGCTTCATCATATCTTTATGAATGGGTACTGACCTCCCCACCATCAAAGGGATCTATAAAAGGTGGGAACACAAAATGCTGGAGAAACTCAGCGGGTGCAGCAGCATCTATGGAGCGAAGGGGATAGGCAACGTTTCGAGCCAAAATCCTTCTTCAGACTGGTGGGGGGGGGGGGGGGGGGGGGGAGGCGGGGAGAAGAAAGGAAAAAGGAGGAGGAGGAGTCCGAGGGCTGAGGGAGAGGTAGGAAGGGGAGGAGACAGCAAGAGTTAACAGAATTGCGAGAATTCGATGTTCATGCCAAGAGGATGCAGACTCCCCAAGCAGAATACGAGGTGCTGTTCCTCCAATTTGCGGTGTTGCTCATTCTGGTCGAGGAGGAGACCCAGGACAGAGAGGTCGGATACGGAATGGGAGGGGGAGTTGAAGTGCTGAGCCACCGGGAGGTCAGGTTGGTTAATGCGGACCGAGCGGAGGTGTTCGACGAAACGATCGCCAAGCCTCCGCTTGGTCTCACCAATATAGATCAGCTGACATCTCGAGCAGCGAATGCAATAGATGAGGTTATAGGAGGTGCAGGTGAACCTCTATTGGACCTGGAACAACTGCTTGCGTCCTTGAATGGAGTGGAGGGGGGAGGTAAAGCGACAAGTGTAGCATCTCTTGCGGTTGCAAGGGAAAGTGCCCGGGGAAGGGGTGGAGCGGGAGGGAAGGTGCTATAAAAGGTGCTGCTTCAAAAAGGCAGGAGTATCATTAAAGACCCACACCGCCATGACCACGCTTTCATTTCACGCCTACCATCGGGAAGAAGGTATGGATCCCGAAAACCTTGACCACCATGTTCAAGAAGGAGCAGCTCTGTGGCACAGCGGTAGAGTTGCTGCCTCAAAGCACCAGGGATCCGAGTTTCATCCTGACTGTGGGTGCTGCCTGTATGAAGCTTGTATGTCCTTCCTGTGACCGCGTGGGTTTTCTCCGGGAGCTCCGGTTTCTTCCCACATCCCAAGACGTACAGGTTTGTTGTTTTGTTGGCTTTGATTGTAAATTGTCTCTAGTGTGTAGGATAGTGCCAATGTACTGGTCGGCATGGACTTGATGGGCCGATGGGCCTGTTTCCACTCTGTACATTTAAAAAGTCTAAAATAAATACGGCTTCTTCCAAGCACCAGTAAGTCTTTTCAATACGGCAAAACACCAACCATTCTCTCAGCAACTATGATTAAATATGTCTTTATTGCAATATGGACATCTGTTTTACACTATAATGGTCAACTAGTATTGCTGTTATTATATTGTATTGTAGATCATTGTCTATTTATTAATGTGTTATCACATGTATGTGCTGTTAAACTGCAGCAAGGTAGGAATTTCGAAACAAGGTACTGGTTTACATGAAAAGAGACACTGGAGTAACTCAAGGGGCAGGCAGCATGGCTGGAGAACATGGTCAAGTCAAGAGTTTATTGTCATGTGTCCCAGATAGGACAACAACATTCGTGCTTGCTGCAGCACAACAGAATATTGTACGCATAAATACAGAACAGTTCCGTGTGTCTATATACCATAGACCATGTATATATACATAAATAAACAGATAAAGTTAAATAGGCTGTTATTGTTCCGAGTTTGTTTGATGTTGTGTTTAATAGTCTGATGGCTGTGGGGAAGCAGCTGTTCCTGAACCTGGATGTTCCAGATTTCAAGCTCCTGTACCTTCATCCCGATGGCAATGGAGAAATGAGTGTGTGGCCAGGATGGTGCGGGTCTTTGATGATGTTGGCAGCCTTTTTGAGGCAGCGACTGCGACAGATCCCTTTGATGGTGGGGAGGTCAGAGCCGATGATCTGGCCAAGGATAGGTGACGTTTTAGGTCGGGTCCTTACTTCAGTCTGAAGAAGATACGGTGGCACGGTGGGTGGTAGAGTGGCTTGGTGGCACAGAGTTGCTGGCTTACAGCACCAGAGACCCGGGTTCGATCCTGACTATGGGTGCTTGTCTGTACGGAGTTTGTACGTTCTCCCTGTGACCTGGTGGGTTTTCTCCAAGAACTTCGGTTTCATCCCACACTCCAAAGACGTACAAGTTTGTAGGTTAATTGGCTTGGTATAAGTTTAAAATTGTCCCCATTGTGTCCAGGGTAGTTTAATGTGTGGGGATATCTGTCGGTGCGGATTCGGTGGGCCGAAGGGCCTGTTTCCACATTGTATCTGTAAAATAAACTAAACTAAGACCCAAAACGTTACCTCTGGGTCTCGATGTTCTCGAGGAATGCACGTTATCCATGGGTGATGTTTCGGATGGGGAGCTGTACCTGTATCTGTACCTGGTCCTGGGTCTATATTTACAGATTTATGTACCCGTGATGCCGCTGCGAGCTGGACCTTTCATTGTACCCGGATCTGACTGTACTCGCGCAGACGACAATAACCCCGAGTTGAAAGTTCAGGGAGAGTTGGCTGAGCTGCTGAATCCCAACGGAATCAAATTCCGAGCACAAGTCACGGCCTTCAGAAGAGGTGGGGGGGGGGGGTGCGGGAATGAGGAGAGGGGAAATAAAGTCAAAAACAAGACACCATCACCTGCACGTTCTGATTGAACGCCACATTGTAGATTGTATCTGCATCCTCTCCCTGTGCCAAACGTATCTTTTGACTCCCTCCCTAATCTTGTGCACTTCCTCTTCAAGTAGTTATAAAATCATTAACGACCAAAATAGAATTGGAGGTGGCAATTATTTTGCTGCTTTATATCCTGGCAAAGCATTTGAGGAATATGAATTGATATTCGTGATGAATACTAATTCGAGACCTTGGCTTATAATTTTGTGCAAGGGAGATGTCTTATCTGCAATCTTAAATTTACACTTTCTGATCTCCATCCCTTGTTCACTACAAAGCACATCTACATTGGCCTTTATACTGGCTTAAGCATTTTCTGTTGAAAATACATTTTTAAGATAAAATGTAAGGGTAGGGGCAATTAAAAAAAAAATATATTAGTTTTGATTCTGTCTTGATTCCACTAAACAGTTCAGTTTAGTTTAGCGATACAGAGAGTAAACAGTCCCTGCAGCCCACCGGGTCCGTGCCGACCAACGATAGCCCATATCCTATGCTACACACCAGGAGCAGTTTACGGAAGCCAATGAGATAGATACAAAAAGCTGGAGTAACTCAGCGGGTCAGACAGCATCTCTGGAGAGAAGGAATCGGTGATGTTTCGGGTCGAGATCCTTCTTCACAATGAGTCAGGGGTGAGGGAAACGAGATATAAATGGTGATATAGAGATATAGAACAATTGAATGAGTTGAGCCTTGTTGAGTCTCATTACCTATACTCTTTTTCTCCTCGGCCGCAGCTAGCAATGGCCTGTTTCCTTTATCATTGTCAATTTTTTGCAAATCTTTCATTAATTCGTTCTACATCTCTCTCCATCACCGTTTATAACCATATAACATATAACCATATAACAATTACAGCACGGAAACAGGCCTTCTCGGCCCTTCCAGTCCGTGCCAACCATTTATTTTCCCCTAGTCCCATCTGCCTGCACTCAGACCATACCCCTCCATTCCCTTCCCGTCCATATACCTATCCACCTTACTTTTAAATGTTAAAATCGATCCTGCCTCCACCACTTCTGCTGGAAGATCATTCCACACAGCCACCACTCTCTGAGTAAAGAAGTTCCCCCTCATGTTACCCCTAAACTTCTGTCCCTTAATTCTCATGTCATGCCCTCTTGTTTGAATCTTCCCTACCCTCAATGGGAAAAGCTTATCCATGTCAACTCTGTCTATCCCTTTCATCATTTTAAAGACCTCAACCAAGTCTCCCCTTAACCTTCTGCGCTCCAAAGAATAAAGACCCAACTTGTTCAACCTAACTTTATATCTCTTGTTCCCCTTTCCCCAATCAGAAGAATGGTCTCGACCTGAAACGTCACCTAATCCTTTTCTCCAGAGATGCTGTGTGACCCGCTGAGTTACTCCAGCTTTTTTGTATCTATGTTTCGTTCAAACCAGCGTCTGCAGTTCCTTCCTACAAAACCTGTAAACTGCATTTCTTTGGAGTGTGGGAGGAATCCGGAGCACCCAGAGGAAGCCCACGCGATCATGGGGAGAACGTACAAACTCCGTGCGGACAGCAACCGTCGTCAGGATGGACCCTGGGTCGCTGGATCTGTAAGGCAACAACTCTACCGCTGCGCCACTGTGCCAACCGTTTTGCTGAACACTGGCAAAGGCCTGCCAAAGCCTACTAGATCTCCCGGTCGTTAACCATTCCATAACTCCCCTTCCATTCCCGCGCTGACCTTTCTGTCCTGGGCCTCCACCATTGCTGGAGTGAGGCCACACGCAAACTGGAGGAACAGCACCTCATATTTGACTTGGGTAGCTTACAACCCAATGGTATGAACATTGAATTCTCCAAAGTTTAAGTGACACCACTCACCCCCCCCCCCCCCTCTCTCTCTTGCCTGTGCCTACACCCCCATATGGCTGCTCACCCATTTCACCCACTATTCCGTCATCTATCCCTGTCTTACAACCCCCCGTCCCCCCCCATCCTCCCCCTCCCCTCCTGTCCCCTTCCACCCACATCCCACCCTCTGGCTTTACATTTCACTCCTCTTCTCTCCTTATCTGACACCCTTTAAGGACCTGTTCCAACTTGGCAATTTTTGACTGACGTACCAGGTCACCGAACAACTTGCGGCGTGATGGCGCATTGACGCACGGTGTTTTTTCAAGTGTCGCAACATTTTCTTTGTCGCCGCTGGATTTTGAAATGTTCAAAATCTTTTGGCGACCTTGATATGACGCCCAAAAAATCGCCAAGCAAGACAGTCTCATTTTCATCTCTAGCCTTTGTCAATCCTTCTTGCCAATTAAACTCTCCTCACTTGTATCAACCCATCACTTTCCAGGCTTTGTCCCGCACCCCCCCCCCCCTCCCTTCTCCAGCCTTCATTCCCCCTAATACGACAAGTCTGAAGAAGGGCCCCGACCCAATACGTCACCTGTCCATTCCCTCCCCAGAGGCTGCCTGACCCACTGACTTTCTCCAGCACTTTGTGTTTCACTGCTGATGTTGAACAGAACCAGTCATTATCAATTGGTGAAAAAAAAACCTCTCAGATAATATATCATCTTTGTATCTTTGGGAGAAACTGCAGCTGAACTGGTGCAAGTGAACAATGTCCTCATGGCCACAGTGGGCTATTTCCACCTAGGTTTTTAATTTTCTAGGAAACGCGCTCTCCCACATAACCCTGTGTTATTAATCACCTCCCTACCAAACAGATTCAATTCCATGCACGCAAGCAGATGCAATAAGTCAGTGGTTGCTGCACTTTATCTGCATTGTAAATCCGCGTACTTAAATCAAAATGTCCGAGTGCTGCTGTGTTGCCCGTAACAACAGCAAAACACACTTTTTAAGTTGGGCGGTGGCGTTTTCTTAGATCATTATCTTTAAAAACCTAAAACTTTCAAGCACTGCATGTGACTAGTGGGAGACATGGCCTCAGCGTGTAGCTGCTGCAGAGTTTGAAGTAACTCGGCAGTAAGCCATGGGCAGATATCAACCAATTTCTGCACAAAAACATTTTCCCCTCAAATTACCTTTTAAACTCCTTCCTCTCATTGTGTTCAGTTTTGGTCAACATATTATGGAAAGGATGTCATTAAGCTGGGCATATTCATGAAGATGTTACGGGGACTCGAGGGCCTGCGCTATGGGGAGAGGCTGGGCAGGCTAGGAAGCTGAGAGGCGATCTTATGGAGGTGTATAAGATCATGAGGGGGATATGGGGTTATATGAGAATGGGCCTCCACAACCCAATCAGGCAGTGCATCACAAATGACACATGGGCCTGTCCCACTTACGCAACTTTTTTGGCGACTGCTGGCACCCGTCAGAGGTCGTTGCAGGTCGCCGAAAATTTTCAACGTGTTGAAAATCCAGCGGCGACCAGAACAAGGTACGACTGTTTGGGCGACTATTCACAACCATACAGGCCTCACCCCGCGACATGCCGCCAGGGTGTTGCCTGTATGGTCGTGAGTAGTCTCCTCAGTCGCCCAAAGAGTCGTAGCGTCTTTCTGGTCGCCGCTGGGTTTTCAACATTTATCTCGTTGGTGACACTCACACTTTCCTCGATCAGACTTTGCTGGCTTTACCTTGCACTAAACGTTATTCCCTTAATACGTATCTACACACTGTAAATGGCTCGATTGTAATCGCGTATTGTCTTTCTGCTGAATGGGTAGCGCGCAACAAAAGCTTTTCACTGTACGTGGCAATAAACTAAACTGTAACACAAACGTGTCCAATCCCTCCCCAATCCCTCCAAGCCATGTGTCAGGGAGTCGCGCGTGTGGCGGGAGTGTCCCGGGGAGCTGTGAGGGCCCGATCCACCCGCCGAATAACCGCGCCACCGACAACCGGAACGCATCCCGGTAGGCCCGACCTGCCCCACAGGCCTCCCAGGGGACTGCGGAGAAGCCAGGCGGTGCGGCCTGTCTTCTTCACTGCCGCGTCACCGCCGCATCATGCCGCAACGTTTTCGGTGACCTGATACGTCAGTCAATGATGCCAGCAGTCGCCAAGTGGGACAGGCCCTTAACAGATTAGCATACTAGGCTATTCCCATTTGCCTGCATTTGGCCCACAGCCCTCCAAACCCTTCCTATCCATATATCAGTCCAAATGTCTTTTAAAAGTCCTAATTGTATACACTTCTATAACTTCCTCCAGCAGCTCATTCCAGATGCAGGGTACCCTCTGAGTGAAAAGGTTGTCCCTGGGGTCCCTCTTCAATCTCTCCACTCACCTTAAGTCTATTCCCCCTGCACTTCGAATGCTCAACTCTGGGGAAAACCCTAGTAAATCTCTTAGCTTTAGTTTAGTTTACAGATACAGCGCAGAAACAGGCCCTTCGGCCCACCGAGTCTGCATCAACCAGCGATCCCCGCACATTAACACTACCGTACACACACAAGGGAAATTTTACATTTACACCAAGCCAATTAGCCTACAAACCTGCACGTCTTTGGAGTGTGGGAGGAAACTGAAGATCTTGGAGAAAACCCGCACAGGTCACGGGGAAAACGTACAAACTCCGTACAGACAAGCACCCGTAGTCGGGATCGAACCCGGGTCTCTGGCGCTGTAAGTCTACCACTGCGCCACCGTGCTGCCCTTTCTGCAGCCTTTCCAACTTAACATAAGTCTGAGGAAGGGTCTCGACCCGAAACGTCATCGATTTATTTTCTCCAGAGATGCTGTCTGACCCACTGAGTTACTGCAGCGTTTTGTGTCTATCTTTAAGGGCCTGTCCCACGAGCATGCGGCTCCATGCAGTGAGCGCGACCAAACCGGCAGCGGGGACCGCGCGGAGGTCAGGTGAGCGGCGCGAAGCGGCACGAAGTTGGAGCGAAGTCCGCGGTAAGTTCACAAGGACAGAGAGGCACACAGAGAGGGGCACGGAGGCACACAGAGAGGGACATGGAGGCACGCGTCAAGACGGTGCGTAATGCGTCTAGGCGGCTGCGGGCCAACAAGCCGTTGGCGCGCGGAGTTTTTGAACGTGGTCAGTTTTTCGGAGCCCCGCACGATGTCGGGACCAGCCCCGCACAACTCCATACGGCTCTGGCGATTGAAGTGGGACCGGCCCCACAAGGCCGGACAGGTCAAGCGACCACGTTAGGTCTTGCTCACCGCATGGAGTCGCATGCTGGTGGGACAGGCCCTTTACACAAGTGTTCAGTAAAAGAAGAATAACTCTTCCTGGGGAAACACAATGAGTGGACGATTTTCCCATTCAAATTATGTGCATGGAAAAAAATCCATGTTGCTTTCTGCAGCATGGTTTCCAGGAAATCCCCAAAACCTGCTGGAACTCTGCAATCAAATTAGAACATGCTGGATAGGTCCAACAAGTCAGGCAGCATCTGTGGAGAGAGAAAAAGAGCTAACATTTCAGGGACCATTTATAAGAACCTTTTTATAAGAACTGGGACTAGCCCAGTATGCTAAGCTGTCGGTATGGACAAGGTGGGCTGAATGGCCTGTTTCTAAGCAGTACAGCTTTTTGAATCTAGGATTCAATGACTTTGTTTCTTGTACAATGTGTCTGCACATTTCATTCCGTCCATGACTTCCAGAAGCTTCGGCCTGAAACGTTATCTCAGTTTCTTTTTGACACATACCGTCTGACCAGCTGAACATTTCAAATATCTTCAAACCAACACCTTCTATAAGGACTGAAGAAGTCTTGACCCGAAATGTCACCTACACCTTGTCCCCAGAGATGCTGCCTGTCCCGCTGAGTTACTCCAGCATTTTGTGTCTACCTTCTATAAGGACTAACAGGTTTCATTAACAGGGCAATAGACCCAAAACGCTGGAGTAACACAGCGGGACGGGCAGCATCTCTGGAGAGAAGGAATGGGAGACGTTTCTGGTCGAGACCCTTCCAACAGGTGGAACTCCAGGGCCCTGACATTCCTTCTCCATCTCCCCCCCCCCCCCCCCCCCCCCCACCCAAGTCGCACTAGCTTCTCATTTTCACACTACAAACAGCTTACAATGGCCTGTTTCCTTTATCATCAATACTTTTTTGCATATCTTTCATTCATTGTTCTTTATCTCTCCACATCACTGTCTATATCTCTCATTTCCCTGATCCCTGACCAGTCTGAAGAAGGGTCTCGACCCGAAACGTCGCCTATCGCCTTCGCTCCTTAGATGCTGCTGCACCCGCTGAGTTTCTCCAGCTTTTTGTGTAACCCTCCAATTATCTTTCTTCTCTTTGGGTCAGAGTCTTAGAGTCACACAGAACGGAAACAGGCCTATCTCAGGCTGACCAAGATGCCTAGTGCTAGTCCAACCTGTTCCACCCATATCCCTCGAAACCCTTCCTATTTAGAAGATTAGAAGGACCTCATTGAAAGGCCTGAATAGAGTGGATATGTTCAACTAGTGGGAGAGTCCAGAAACAGAGGGCACAGCCTCAGAATAAAATGACGTACCTTTAGAAATGAGATAAGGAGGAATTTATTTAGTCAGAAGGTGATGACTCCGTGGAATTCATTGCCACAGACGGCTGTGGAGGGCAATTCTAAGGCGGAGATTGTCGGATTCTTGCTTAGTAAGTGTCATGAATTATGGGGAGAAGAGAGGAGAATGGGGTTGAGAGGAGAGATAGATCAGCCATGATTGAATGGCGGAGTAGACTCGATGGGCCGAATGGCCGAATTCTGCTCCTATGCCGTGAACTTATTCATCGGGGTGTTCGCCTCAACACGCGGCGTTTATTACATTGCTGCTTGTGCAAGCTATCTCTGTGTTAATTGACTCTGTCATTGCAGCACTCAAAATACACTTTGATGGCTGTAGAGCACTTGGCATGTTTTGAAAGGTGCTATAGAAAGGTGTGCACCTCTGTGTCTGAAGATGGGTCTCGACCCTCCAGAGATGCTGCCTGGCCCGCTGAGTTACACCAGCTTTTTGTGTTTATCTTTGGTTTAAAGCAGCATCTGCAGTCCCTTCCTACACCTCTCTTTATCACTCTACAGTGCAGAGTCCTCCCTAATTATCAATCATTCCGTATCTGAAGTACTTCCTGTCACCGTTCCGAGACTCACATTCCTTCTGATCTAATCCCGAAACCTCTTTTCTAAATTTCCCCATCCGAGTGCCAAATATGATTCCTTTTCTTCAAACAGAAATTGTTACTAACTGCAAATAATTTACCCCAGAACATGACGGGTGCAGTGCCTTGACGTTTTCATGTGCTGCACAACAGTTCATAATCATTTCTGCGAGAGGTTTCCGCTCTATCTTGAGACTGACAGAAGAGATAAGCTTCTTACAAAATGCCAGCAGCCTACATAAAATGAATACTCTGACACACTGCCAGCATAATCAAGCAGGCTTATCTTGGACTAATATCTTTCATTTTGCCGCCTGAGGTTAAAGATTGCTTGGGGAAGCTCAGAAGAGCAGAACTTTCCCACGACTAAGAAAAATAGACTCAGGCAAGGAACGCACCACATGAATAAGCAGTGAATTCCCCTTGCTTTCACCAAGTGGGTTGTGATCAGCAGTGCATAAGGGCTCTCTCCACTAGCGGTTATGTTACCCTGACCAGCTCTGTATCTGAAGCAAGCACGGCAGACCGCAGTATTTTTACTGGATGGCAGTGCATTGAACCCTCATGATAATAGACCACGGTGCAGCAGATTGTGGTTGTAGCGGACCGAGGCTCCCGTTGTACCCTGCCCCCACTTCCGAACCTCTGCCGCCCCCTGACCTGTGAATTCCCGCTTGTTCAATCCCCCCCCCACCCCCCCACCCCCCAAACGCTGTGTTTCTTCCCTCCCGGCCTTAGGTTAAACAGGATAGCACACAACAAAAGCTTTTCACTGACAATAAACTAAACTAACTCACTCGGTTATAGCAGACAATCGGCTATAACCATAACCCCCCCCCCCCTCCCCCCCCCCCCCCCCGTCTGCTATTGCAACTGGGCTCAGAGATTTACGTTGCCACTCCAGCACTATGGTAGGGCTGCACTGTCAGGTTAGACATAGTTCACAAGTTCATACGTTCTAGGAGCAGAATTAGGCCATTCGGCCCGTCAAGGCTACTCATGGGTGATCTGTCCTTCCCCCTCAGTCCCATTCTCGTGCCTTCTCCCCATAAACCCTGACACCCGTACTGATCAAGAATCCGTCAGTCTCCACCTTGAAAATATCCAATGACTTGTCCTCTACAGCCATCAGTGGCAATGAATTCCACAGATTCACCACCCTACACTCTACCTCCTTTTCTATGTTTCTATATAGGGGACGATCAGCCATGATCACAATGAATGGCGGTGCTGGCTCAAAGGGCCGAATGGCCTCCTCCTGCACCTGTTTTCTATGTTTCCTTGGAGGCTTGAGGAGATTCAATATGTCGATGAATACTCCCTTGAGCACCTACAGGTGTATGGTGAACTGGTTCAGCAGGGACCAGCAGGAACTGGAGGGGATTGTAGAGAGTGGTAGACACAGGTACTGACCTCCCCATCATCGAAGGGATTGAAGGATGGCACGGTGGCGTAGCGGTCGAGCTACTCCCTTACAGTGCCCGAGACCCGGGTTCCATCCAGACTACTAGTGCTTGTCTGTGCGGACATTGTTCGTTCTCCCCATTACCTGCGTGGGATCTTCGGTTTCCTCCCACACTCCAATTACGTACAGGTTTGTAGGTTAATTGGCTTGGTATAGATGTAAAAACTGTCCTTAGTGTGTGTAAGATAGTGTTAATGTGCGGGGATCGCTGGTTGGCACGGACTCGGTGGGCCGAAGGGCCTGTTTCCACGCTGTACCTCTAAACTATAGGAGTCACTGTCTTGAAATGGCAGCCAATATCATCACCCTGGCAAAGCTCTCATTTCACTCCTACAGTCGAGAGGAAGGTACAGGAGCCTGAAAACCATGGCCACCAGTTTCAAGACCAGCTTCTTCCCAATAACCATCAAGCTCTTGAACACAGCACAACACAACACCACACAACACAACACAACACAACACCACACAACACCACACAACACCACACAACACAACACAACACCACACAACACAACACCACACAACATCACACAACACAACACAACACAACACAACACAACACAACACCACACAACACAACACCACACAACACCACACAACACCACACAACACCACACAACACAACACAACACCACACAACACAACACCACACAACATCACACAACACAACACAACACAACACAACACCACACCACACAACACAACACCACACAACACCACACAACACAACACAACACCACATAACACCACAACACAACACAACGCAACACAACACCACACAACACAACACAACACCACACAACACAACACCACACATCACACAACACAACACAACACAACACAACACCACACAACACCACACAACACAACACCACATAACACCACAACACAACACAACGCAACACAACACAACACCACACAACACAACACAACACAACACCAATCTCAACACCTAATAATTTCTATGGAGTGCCACTGGATGCACGATGAACTCTATTTCCTGTTTTGTTTTTGCAGTAGTATTGTGATTCTTAATCTATTGAATTTATGTTATCTGTGTGTATAGTGTCCACGGGCCTGTTATGTTGCTGCAAGTACACACTTCATTGTCCCATTGTCAGAACATATAACAATTAAACACGCTTGACTTATGACCCCACTATTTTATGGAGCTTGGGAATTCTTGCTGAGGTCGGGATCAATGTTTGTTCCTTATCAACCTCACTAACAGTGTAATTATCAGGCTGCCAATGTGTGAGTTTGCTGGGTGTATTCAATGCCATGATAAAATACTGTATACTGTGTATGTGAAAGGTGCTATAGAAACACGTTGTTTTCTCCAATCTGACAGTGGTGCAACGCCAAGAGTTTTTTTTTTGAGAAACAAGGAACTGCAGATGCTGGTTTACAAAAAAACCCCACAAAGCCGTGGCTAGCACAGTGGTGCAGCGGTAGAGTTGCTGCCTTACTGCGCCGGAGACCCGGGTTAGATCCTGACTACGGGTGCTGTCTGTATGGAATTTGTACGTTCTCCCCATGACCGCATCGGTTTCCTCCGGATGCTCCGGTTTCCTCCCACATCCCAAAGACGTGCAGGTTTGTAGGCTAATTGGCCTCTGTAAATTGTCCCTGGTGTGTAGGATAGTAGAACTAGTGTACAGGTGATCGCTGGTCGGTGCAGAATCGGTGGGCCGAAGGGCCTGTTTCCACGCTGTATGTCTAAACAAAGCTAATCTTAAATTATTCGGTCTATGGTTTAGTTTAGTTTAGTTTAGAGATACAGCGCAGAAACAGGCCCTTCGGCCCACTGGGTCCATGCCGACCAGCGATCCTGCTTATTACACTATCCAACACACACTAGGGCCAATTTTTACATTTTACCAAGCCAATTAACCTACAAACATACTGTATGTCTTTGGAGTGTAGGATGAAACCAAACATCTTGGAGAAAACCCACGCGGTCACGAGGAGAGCGTACAAACTCCGTACAGACAGCACCCACGGTCGGGATCGAACCTGTGTCTTTGTTGCTGCATTTGCTGCAAGGCTGTAACTCTACCGCTGCGCCACTGTGCCGCCCTTGGTTTTGAAGGCAGTGCTGTAGTCAGTGAATCCTGACATCGATGTTCTCATTCACAAGGTGATCGAGAACAAGGAGGTCTACATTGCATGTCATTATGGTCAATGTTAGTGTATTGGACAGTAGCCTTTGAGATAGGTCAATTTATCTTTCTTGGGGACCGGAAAGATGGAAGTTTCTTTGAACAAGTTGTGGACATAAAAACGTGTGAAAGTGAGTAGTGGAAGATGTCGGCAAAGAATGCGACCTGTTGATTGTCGCACGATTCCAGAACCCGTCCACGGCCTTCATCCGAGCTGTCCGCTTTCTGAGAGGTTTCCCCTCAAGAAGGAAAGATATGAATAAGCTGGGGAGGGTGCTGAGGGGATTCACAAGGATGTTGCTGGGTATGGAGGGCTTTAATCATAAGCAGCTACTGGATAGGCTGGGACTGTTTTCCCTGGAGCATTAGAGGCTGAGTGACCTTATAGAGGTTTCTAAAATCACGAGACTCATAGGCAAAGGTAGACAAAAATGCTGGAGAAACTCAGCGGGTGAGGCAGCATCTATCGAGCGAAGGAAATAGGCGACGTCTTATGTCGAGACCCTTCTTCAGACTGATGTGGGGGCTTCTTCCCGTCCCCCACCCCCCCACCCACACATCAGTCTGAAAAAAGGTCTCGACCCGAAACGTCGCCTATTTCCTTTGCTATGCTGCGTCACCCATTGAGTTCTGTCAGCATTTTTGTCTACCTTTAATTTTCCAGCATCTGCAGTTCCTTCTTAAACAGGCTAGGTGTATTGGCCACAGTAGACAATAGACAATAGACAATAGACAATAGACAACAGGTGCAGGAGTAGGCCATTTGGCCCTTTGAGCCAGCACCGCCATTCAATGTGATCATGGCTGATCATCCCCAATCAGTACCCCGTTCCTGCCTTCTCCCATATCCCCTGACTCTGCTATCTTTAAGAGCCCTATCTAACTCTCTCTCTTGAAAGTATCCAGAGAACCCGCCTCCACTGCCCTCTGGGGCAGAGAATTCCATAGACTCACCACTCTTCAGAAAAAGTGTTTCCTCGTCTTTTTCCAGTACTTTTCCCAGAGTAGGGGAGTCTAAAACTAGAGGGCACAGGTTTAAGGTGAGAGAGGAAAGATTTAAAGTTGGACATGAAGGAAGAGTTTTCACACGGAGGGTGGTGGGAGTGTAGAACGAGCTTCCAGTGGCTGAGGTGGGTACATTGAAAGCGTTCGAAAGACATTTGGACGGGTACATGGATAGGAACGGTGGTGGAGGATATGGGCCAAATGAAGGCAGATAGGTCTAGCTCAGGGAGACATGTTTGTCGAAATGTCTGAGTTGGGCCAAGGGGACTCTTTCCGTGCTGTACATTTCCATGACTCTAGAGGGGAATATACAGGTGCTGGTGGGAAGCTGTGGTGCAGTGGGATCTGGAGCTGTATTGCCGGAATGCTGTCTGGAGTACAGGACATTAAAACCCCTGTCCCACGGTACGAGTTCATTCCAAGAGCTCTCCCGAGTTTGCACTGATTCGAACACACAGATTTACGGTAGTGGCTACTCATCGGTACTTGGGGCTCTCGTGGACATTTTTCAACATGTTGAAAAAGCTTAACGAGTATTCCCGTGCTTACCTGCCTTTAGCGAGTCTTCCCGAGTGCCTGCCGTTAGCGTTACGAGCTCCTAAGAGACGTCCCCGAGCTCCGACGTACCCGCTACATTCATTCTCCGTGCTTACCACGAGTTTGATTTTTTTTTAGACACGGGAGAGCTCTTGGAACGAACTCGTACCGGGGCTTTAACTGTGGGGAGAGGTTGGAAATACATTTGGATTGTTTTCTCTTGGACGTTGGAGGTTGAGGGGAGACCTCAAGAGTTCAAGTCAAGAAAGTTTCTTGCCATGTGTCCCAGATAGGACAATGAAATTCTTGCTTGCTGCAGCACAACAGAATATTGCAAGCATAAATACAGAACCGTTCAGTGTCCATAGGCCATATATATATACACATAAATAAACAGATAAAGTGCAATAGGCCTGTCCCACTTACGCGCCTTTTACAGGCGACTGCCGGAACCCGTGACAGGTCGCCGAAATTTTCAAAATGTTGAAAATTCAGCTGCAACCAGAAAGACGCTACGACTCATTGGAGACCTCTCACAACCACGGATGTATGTGGGGAAGAAGCTGTTCCTGAACCTGGATGTAGCAGATTTCAGACTCCTGTACCTTCTACCCGATGGCAGCGGAGAGATGAGTGTGTGGCCAGGATGGTGTGGGTCCTTGATGATGCTGGCACCCTTTTTGAGTCAGCGACTGCGATGGGTCCCTTCGATGGTGGGGAGGTCAGAGCCGATGATGGACTGGGCAGTGGTCACAACTTTCTGCATTCTTTTCCATTCCTGGACCTGATAGAGCTATATAAAATTAGGCATAGATAGGGTGAAGAGTCAGAACCTTTTTCCCAGCTACAAAATGTCAGACAAGACGGCATAGTTTTAAGGTGGAAGGGGCAAGAGGGTGGTGAGAGCCTGGAGTGTGCTTGATGGGGGAGGCAGATACGATAATGGCATCCAATAGGTACATGGATATGCAAGGAATATGGGTCACCTGCAGGCAGAGATTGTTTAACTTGCAATCATGTTTGGCACGGACACTGAGGGGGCCAAAGGGCCCGTTCCTGTGCTGTTCTGTTCTATGTTCTTAATGCCGCTGCGGGAAATAAAGCGACAAGGCTCGTGAACACTCTGCAAACACAGAGTTTTGCAAAAGACAATTCTTCGAATAGCCGCTGCCAGTAATAATTCCCGACATCAATAATTTCCCTCTCCTGTGGGAGAATTTTACGTCTGAAATAAAAACCGTTTATTTGTTAGTTTAATTCTTGGCAGGGACAGGCCAGTCCTCTTGAACATCATGTTAACTGATATTTAAACCAATAAGTGTACAATGTTCAGAAGTTCATAAGTCATAGGAGCAGAATTAGGCCATTCGGCCCATGAAGTCTATTCTGCCATTCAATCATGGCTGATCTATCTTTCCCTCTCTACCCCATTCTCCTGCCTTTCCCCGTAACCCTTGACACCTTTATTAATCAAGAACCTATCAGTCCCCATTAAAAATACCCAATGACTTGGCTTCAATAGACAATAGACAATAGGGGCAGCAGTTGGCCATTTGGTCCTTCGAGCCAGCACCGCCATTCAATGTGATCATTGCTGATCATCCCCAATCAGTACCCCGTTCCTGCTTTCTCCCCATATCCCCTGACTCCGCTATTTTTAAGAGCCCTATCTAGCTCTCTCTTGAAAGCATCCAGAGAACTGGCCTCCACCGCCCTTTGAGGCAGAGAATTCCACAGAGGCTCCCACAGCTGTCTGTGGCAATGAATTCCACAGATTGACCACCACCTGACTAAATTCCTCCTCATCTCCTTTCTAAAGGCACGTCCTTTTATTCTTCTTGATTAGTACGGGTGTCAAGGTTTTTGGGGAGAAGGCAGGAGAATGGGGTTGAGAGGGAAAGGTAGATCAGCCATGATCGAATGGCAGAGTAGACTTGATGGGCAGAATGGCTTAATTCTATCCCTATAACCTATGTACATGAACTACTCTGAGGCTGCACCACCTGGTTCTAGACTGCCCCACCAGTGAAACATTTTACCCACATCCACTCTATCCAGGCCTTTCACTATTCGGTACGTTTCAACGAGGTTCCCCCCCTCATATTTCTAAACTCCAGCGAGTTCAGGTCGAGAGCCAGCAAATGCTTTACATATATTAACCCAATCATCCCCAGGACCATTCTTGTGAGCCGTGTCTGGACCCATTTCAACGGCGGCATATCCTTCCTCAGACATGGGGCCCAAAGCTGCTCACAATACTTCAAATGGGGTCTGACCAGTGCCTTATATAGCCCGAGCATTACATCCTTGCTTTCATATTCTAGTCCTTTTGAGATGAATGCTAACATTGCATTTGCCTTCCTTGCTACCGATTCAACTTGTAAATTGACCTTTTGGGAATCGGACACCAGCACGACCGATTTCCGAATCCTGAATTTCTCTTTTTTTTGTTAAATTTTTTTATTAATTAGAAGCAACTACATAATAAAACGCATTTTGTTCGTTGTCGACATACATTATCAGTATTATTTATATTAACAATTGCATAATAATTGTACTTCTATATATTTTTTTCCCCATTTTTTATAAAGATAGAAATTGATAGAGAAAGGTTAAACAAAAAAAGGATAAAAAGTTGAGAAATAATGGAATGTTCTACAGATTATGCGTCGTTGGAGATATATCCGCGTTTTATGAAATGTACTTCTTCATCTATTCTTTGATTGAGGTTTCAGTCGGGTTCTCGTGCCGAACCAGTTTGCCCCTTCAAATATTCAATAAATGGGGACCATATTATTTTAAATAGTTCTTGTTTGTCCATTAAGACAAATCTTAATCTTTCCAAATATAGGGTCTCCGACATTTCCGTAATCCACATTTTAATTGTGGGGGTTATAGGGCCTTTCCAAATATTTTAATATTAATTTTTTCCCAATTATTAAACTATGATCAATAAAAGTTATTTGATTCGAAGTAATGAATTGATTTTGTTCTGTTATTCCTAATATTATTAATTTTGAGTCAGGGACCAGTTTGGTTTTGACGACTTCTGAGATTATCTTAAAAATTTCCATCCAAAAATTATTAATTTTTATACAACTTACGAATGTGTGCGTTAGGTTAGCCTCTAAGTGTTGATATTTATCACAAATAGGGGAAACACTTGGAAACATTCTATTCAGTTTGGTTTTTGAATAATGCAATCTATGAATCCTGAATTTCTGAATGATGTCTGGAGTCTGCTTTATGCAGAGAGAGCATGAAACCAGCCACGTCATTTTGATGTTCATGACATCTTATCATGTGCACATTGGATGTTTTGCATGACTATAACAGCACAGTGTACCATCTATATCTCTTGTTTCCCTCTCCGCTGATTCGCAGTCTGAAGAAGGGTCTCGACCCGAAACATCGCCTATTCATTTTCACCAGAGATGCTGCCTCTCCCGCTGGGTTTCTCCGGCCTTTTGTGTCCCAGCACAGTGACATGTCGCTTTTGGAAACTGGTGAATGTGATCCACAAGTTTCTCTTTTCTATTTGATTTTTTGTTTGGCAGCCCAAGGAATTCACACAAGGCTCACATTGTTGCGATCCATATATTCGACGTACATAGTGGGCAAGGGAAATTGCGGAAATATTATTGCTTGTATAGGATGGGGAATTGACACATTTCGGTTTTGTTACAGCAGTACGCAGTCCTCTTGCATCAGCAACAGATGCTCAATCTCTAACGCCAACACGATGGTGCAGCGGTAGAGTTGCTGCCTTACAGCGCCAGAGGCCCGGGTTCGATCCTCGTTACGGGTGCTGTCTGTACGGAGTTTGTACGTTCTCCCCGTGACTTGTGTGGGTTTTCTCCTGCTTCCTCCTGCACTCCAAAGACGTACGGGTTTGTAGGTTAATTGGCTTGGTCAAATTGTAAATTGTCGCTCGTGCGTGTAGGATAGTGTAAATGCGCGGGGATCGCTGGTCAGCACTGACTCGGTGGGTCAAATGGGCTTGTTTCAAGGTTTCAAGGTCAGCTTATTGTCAAAAAAATATTGTCTTATTGTCAGCTTACAGAAAAAAAAAAATACTGCCTGATAATACACATATGATTATATATATATATATATATATGTTTTATATATATAATATAAAACATCTTATCCTATAATATATAAACTTTGCCCCTTAATACACCTTTTGTGTACCTTTTCAGGTCCCTACCTCAGGCAGCTCTAGTCCAAGATTTATATATAAACCAGGCCTAATGTTTAAAGCTTGCTATGATGCTGCAAGTGAGAATTGCATTTTTTGTTGTTGGTACCAATGACAATTAAACACCTTTAACTCTTAATATTTGCAACAGGGGAATGTTTGCTACCACCCACCCTATCTTTGCCTCTTGGTGTACCTTTCCTATACCTTTTCAGGTCCCCACCTCGGGCAGCTCTAGTCCAAAGGAAACAAGCCCAGCTCATGGAATGAACACAAAAAGCTGGAGTAACTCAGCGGGGACAGGCAGCGTCTCTGGAGAGAAGGAATGGGTGACGTTTTGGTAGAGTCCCTTCTTCAGACTGGTTAGGGATAAGAGAATCGAGAGTTATAGACGGTGATATGGAGAGATAAAGAACAATGAATGAAAGATATTCAAAAAATGTAACAATGAAAAGAAGCTAGTGCAACTTGGGTGGGGGAGGGATAGAGAGGGAGGGAATGCCGGGGCTACAGGAAGTGAGAGAAATCAATATTCATACCAGTGGGCTGTAAGCTGCCCAAACAAAATATGAGGTGCTGTTCCTCCAATTTGTGTTTAGCCTCACTCTGACAATGGAGGAGACCGAGGACAGAAAGGTCTGTGTAGGAATGGGTTGTTGGCTGCCAGCGTTCCTCAGTTCAGAGGCTGTCAGGCATGGCAAATAGCCACCAACTTTAGCCAGCAACATCCACATTAATAATGTACAAACCAGCATTGAAAACAGATGATTGGGGAAATACGCCTTTCTGAGATACAAATCTTTCAATTTTGTCAATATGTCATCCAATAAGTAAAAATATTTTCCTCTGCAGTTTCTGCGAGAGGTTTTTCAGCCTGGATTTCACTGTGCTAATGACCACCTCGGAGTGCTGTGGTTACAAAGTTGTGTTTATCCCTGGAGTCATGAAAATATTGTCAGTGAGCAGCTTCTGACCATTACACACTGCCTTCATTGCGGCGGGAACGCTGTTACCCTTTCCCAACATTCACGAGTCAAGGGAGAGTCAAGAGTATTATTGTCACACGTCCCAAATAGAACAATGAAATTCTTAATTTGTAGCAGCACAACAGAATATGTAAACATAGTACACTGTAAATAATATGATCAACAATACAAACATTTCCACAAATACATACACACACACAGAAATATATATGTGTGTGTTTCCATATATACACACACATATATACACACTATATAAATATATATAAATATATATATACACACACACACCCATATATTTATATTACTAAAAGTTTGATCTTGACCACTTCCTGTTGTTCTGTATATTGTTCTGTACACTGCCACTTACAGCTGTGATTTTTGGCCACTTTACTCAGAGTCCCCCTCCGCTGCGCAGGACAAAAGGATTTTTTCCACCGATGAAAAATAAAAGAGTTATTAGTGTTTAAAAAATGTTGAGATTCTCTCTCTCCTGAAGGCCATGCCCCTTCCGGAGGGACTATAAAACCCGGAAGTGTTGAGTGCCTCAGTCAGTCTCTGCAAGATGGGGGAGCGAGAGGGTCACGTCTCTCAGTCTGGGCTGTGAATAACACTGAACACAGTTCTGCTAAACCGTGAGTGGTTTTACTGACCTTTCAGTGCCCTTAATATGGTTTGAAAATATAGTTTGGAAATGTTAAAGCTGTGTTGCCTTTGGTTTGGAAATGCTAAAGCTGTGTTGCCTTTGGTTTGGAAATGTTAAAGTTGCCTTGCCTAATTAAAGTTGCCTTGCCTAACTAAAGTTGCCTTGCCTTCTATATAAATAAAAGTCTAATCTTGACCACTTACTGTTTGCTCTTTATATTAATTTTAGAAAAAATGCTACCATGTATGGCTGTGATTTTTGGCCATCTTACTCAGAGTCCCCCTCCGCTCATCAGGTGCCGAGGATTTTTCGAAAAAATTCAAAAAAATGTTGAGATTCTCTCTCCTGTCAATCATGCCATGAAGGCCACGCCCCTTCTGGTGGGCGGGACTATAAAACCCAGGAGTGTGGGCGTGGCTCAGTCTCTGCAAGATGGAGGAAGGAGAGGTCACGACTCGCTGTCTTTAGTGGCCTTGCACCCTGCTTGAAATGGTATGAAACTGCATTTGAATTTGGTGGCCTTGCACCCTGCTTGTGGTGGTAAGAAACTGCACTTGAATTTGGTGGCCTTGCACCCTGCTTGAAATGGAATTTCAAGGAATAGCCGTGAGTCAACTGCCAGCCCACCAGCTGAGAATAAGTGAGCTGCCAGTGGCTGAGCCGCCGGCCCAAGAATCCATTCGGTCCACAATGTCCATACTAGCTCTCTGGAAACCAGTCCCTTCAGCCCACAACACCCATACTAGCGCTCCAGAACTCCCCTCACTGGCCACCAATATAGGAATTGGTGGAGAGGCGGAATATTGCGTTGGGGTCCAGCCCTCCCGTGTGATGCTGGGACCCAAGGGGTCCCACTTAGTCTAGTTGTATATAAAATTGTGTGTGGAGAGTCAGAACCTTTTCTCCAGGGTCGAAATATCAAAGACGAGAGGGCATAGATATAAGATAAGAGGGGCAAAGTTCATATACATACATATATTAATATATATATATATATACATCTATACACACACACACACACGCACATATATAATATATATTTTTATATATATATGTATGTGTGTGTGTGTGGGGTACACTCACAGTAAAGTCTCTTCACGGTGTCACCATGTTCTCTTCACTATCCTATTCATTCCACCAATTTGCTCACTCCCCCTTCTCCTCTGAAGGCACCACCTCTCTCCATCCTTCTCCAGTTCTTCTCCACAGTCCGATGTTTCACTCAAGAGGAGTGGGATATGCCCACAAGCATCGGCCGTGAGGATCAGCGAGATGGGCAACTTGGAATATTTGCCATTCATTGCCAGTCCTACCCCATAAGTAAGATTTTCATTGCACCTGCACCTCACCAGACTTGTAGACATGAGAATAAACTCGATTTGACATGACTTAGTTTGAATCCCTTTTAATTTTGTGGGTCCTATGGTATCTGATGAGGCCGGAGTGGGATCTGCAGACTCTGCCACAGATGGGGCAGCAGATGTAGCTTGTGAAGTGATACCTTTAGTTTTAGTTAAACTTTAGAGAAACAACGTGGAAGCAGGCCCTTCGGCCCACTGAGTCCGTGCCGACCAGCGATCATCCGTACACTAGTTCATTCCTACACACCAGGGAGAATTATAGAAGCCTATTAACCTACCAACCCGTGCATTATTGTAGTGTGCGTGGAAACCAGAGCACCCGGAGAAATCCCATGCAGGTCACGGGGAGAACATACAAACTCCGTACAGATAGCACCCATAGTCGGGATCAAACCCAGGTCTCTGGCGCTGAAAGACAGCAAATCTACTGCTGCGCCACTGTGCCGCCCATTTTCACTTAGGCAGAGCTTTGTGAGCCTCTAATACGTTGGCTTGAGGTTGCCAGCATCATTCTGAATGCTTCTTCTCCTCTTTGTGCAGCCAGGGATTCACAGGCGTTAGTGGGGATGTTGCATTTCTCCAAGAAGGTTTCGGCACTTCCTGGAGGCTAGAAGATCGGGTCAGAGACTGGACATCCTGTGGTGAGTGACACACATCGAGACATGCCAACATTTGTCCATCGTCTGCAAGGCACTAGTCCGGGTTGTTGATGATGGAATCTTGTCCACTTACCTCGGGGGAATGGTCCAAATGCACCAGGCTAGCGTCACTTCATCCAGTCAAAGAAACCCATTTAATTTACAGTATATCCCACCCATTTCCTTGAAGACTCATTACCTATCACCACCATGGCTTCAGTGTCCAGCAGGACCTCCCAAGCCCACCACCTCTACCTCCACAACAAGAGCTTCAGGCTTGAAGCATAGAAAATTGTGAGGGTGGAGACTTAGAACCTTTTTTTCCAGGGTGGAAATGTCAAAGACGATAGGGCATAGGTTTAAGATGAAAGGGGCAAAGTTTAAAGGAGATGTGCAGGGCAGGTTTTTTACACAGAGGGTGGTGTATCTACACAGGATCTAGCCCCTAAATCACCAGTGACGGAAGGCCCTTACATTGCAATCCTTCCTCCCCCACAGAGACTTGGCGTTGGCTGCACCGAGCTTCAGTGCGTCTCTCGGTACGTACTCCCGCAGTCTGGAGCGGGCCAGTCGGCAACATTCCCCGACGGACATCTCGCTCTGCTGGGAAGCCAGCAAGTTTCGGGCAGACTGAAATATACGTCCTTGACTAAACTGACGATCTTCCAGCAGCTCTTGATCTTTGTCTCAATCTGCGTCCCTGGGAACGGCGTGTGGAACAGAGGGTGCTCTGTTCTGTTCCTGCTCAGGAAGAACGTCAGCAAGAATCCACTGCATCTTTTTCCAGACCTTCTGCAATCCAATGGATACAAGTCAGTGGTTCCAACTGAACCAGCAATTTGCCATGTAACAAACACAATCCTGAGATTGTTATCCACGATAAGGACAGTTTAGTGATTTCCATGCACTGATGCAATTCAGTGGATTGCAACATACAGATTATTTTTTAAATTTAGTTTCCAAATGAATGTAAGCAGTGATTACAATCCCCTGATTGCAATCAGTGATAGGATCTTTCCACCTCTCAAACGGGTTGGAATCAAAGTACCTTTTTTAGATTTAGTTTTAGGGACAAACAGCGGAAACAGGCCCTTCAGCCCATCAGCTCCGGGCCGACCAGCGATCCTCGCACATTTTTTACATTTACCAAGTCAATGAACCTACAAACCTGTACGTCTGTGGATTGTGGGGGGAAACTGAAGATCACGGAGAAAACCCACGCAGGTCACGGGGAGAATATACAAACTCCGTGCAGATAGTACCCATCGTCGGGATCGAACCAGGCTCTCTGGCGCTGCAAGCACTGAAAAGGCTCTGTCCCACGGTACGAGTTCACTCCAAGAACTCTCCCCAGTTTGCCCTGATTCGAACTTGGAGATTTAGGCTAATGGCCCCTCGTCAGTACTCGGGGCTCTCGTGGACATTTTTCAACAAGTTGACAAATCTTCACGAGTCTTCCCGAGCTAACTGTGTTTCTCGAGTACCTGCCGTTAGCATTACCTGCCGATAAGAGACGTCTCCGAGCTCCGACGTACCCGCTACGTACATTCTACGTGCTTCCATGAGTTTTATTTTTTTTTAACTCGGGAGCGTTCTTGAATGAACCTGTACAGTGGGACTGGGCTTTAAGGCAGCGACTCTACCTAAACAGAGAAAGGTTTTTGTTTGCAAGCTCTCCAGTCAAACTAAATCATACAATTTATGAGTACAATCAAGCCTTACTGGAAATACAAAGAGAAAAGGATCAGAGTGCAGAATATTGCAGCCTTATAGAATTACAGTTCCAGAAGAAAAGTGCAAGGACTGCAATGAGGCAGGTTGGAAGATCGGGACTACACCCTGCTGTGGGAGGACCGTTCAGTAAGTAGGACAAGAGAGGGGAAGAATTTGCTGGTGAATCAGGTGGTACATGCTTCCAAGCTTTTTATATCTTCTACACAATTGGAGTGGGAAGAAGAGGGAGTGATTGGGAGAGAAAGGTTCTTTTTTGATTTGATTTGATTTGATTTGATTCTATTACTTGTCATTCGAACCTCAGAGAGGCTCGAACGAAACTCCGTTTCTACATGCCATACATAAATCATAAAAAAAATACACAGACAATTCAATTCACACAAACATCCATCACAGTGAATCTCATCCTCACTGTGATGGAAGGCAAAGTCTTCTCTCTCCCCCGCACCATCTCACTCCCGAGGTCGAAGCTGCAGGCGGGCGGTGTTAAGTTCCACGGCCTTTGAGGTAGCGCCGGGCGATGTACGGCCCCGCTCTAGGCCCAAAGGTCACAGTTGGAGCCCCCGGCGGGCGCTGGAATGTCCCGCGGCCATGAAAGCCGCGCCGGGCGATGTACGGCTCCGCTCCAGGTCGCTCCAACCCCGCGACACGAGCTGGAGATGTTGTGTTGCGGGAGCTCCGGAGAGCGGTCTCCCACCCGGACCCGCGAGCTCCCGATAGTCCACCGGTCTGCAGCTGGAGCTGAAGCTCCAGAGTCGGGCCGCAGCGGCGAGCCACCACCGCTCCCCACGCTCTGAGGCCAGCCAGCCCCATGACGGTGAGTCCGCAGCTCCGTGAATGGAGCACCCAGGTCGTCTCGGTCGGAGGCCGCTCCATGGTGCTAGGCCCCAACAACAACGGATGTCCAAGGATCATAATGAGATCGATTGGAAGATCAGGACCACACCTTAGCTTGTGGGAGGACCATTCATAGTTTTGATAACAGAGGGAAATAATCTGTTCCCGATTCAGGTAGTACATGTTTTCAAGCTTTTGTACCGACTGCGGAAAGGATGGAATGAGCAGAAATAGGTCCTTGACTATGTCAGCTACTTTCCCGAGCCAGAGTGAGGTGTAGATGGAGTCAATTTCTTGAGGTCTCGGGCAGAGTTGTTCCCAAACCAAACAGCTGTCCAGTTCTGATATGAGCGAGGCTTGGGAGCACAGGTCTGAACACTGCCCAAAGATTAAAGATGACATGTACGAATTAACACCTGTCATGAAAATCCCACACGCCAACAGCCTGTCGGCCCGCAGGCGCATTGAGGGCGTACGCAGCGTCTTGACGTCGTACGTAGCATCTTGACGTCGTACGCAGCGTCTTGATGTTGTACGCCTAGCGCGTGGCATTGCGCGACGACCTTACCGCTTGGCGTGCCATTGCGTGATGACGTCCAAATTCAGTCGGCCCGCCTCCTGCCCAGCTGATTGGTGAGTATGATGTCGGGACCACCACCACACAACTCTATACGCCTCCACAGTTCAAATTGGGACCGACCCCGCGAGGCCCTGCGCCTCAAGCGACCACATTTGGTCGCGCTAGACGCATGCAATCGCATGCTCGTGGGACAGGCCCTTTAGACTATCCTACACACACAAGGGACAATTTATAATTATACCAAGCCAACTAGCCTGTGCGTCTTTGAAGTGTGTGAGGAAACCGGAGCACCCGGAGAAAACCCACGCAGGTAAAAACTCCGTGCAGACAAGCACCTGTAGTCAGGATCGAACCCGGGTGTCTGGCGCTGTAAGGCAGCAACTCTACCGCTGCGCCACCGTGCTGCCGGATAAGAGAGAGGGTGGCTCTCAGCATGTTTAAATAGCGACGGGAACTGCCCCTTTAATTTTTAAGTGGCAAGTTGGAGCTGTCTTCTGTGAAGCGTGCTACATGTTGCCCTGACGTGAGCCTTGTTCAAAGGCGGACAAAGGCATCTCTGTATGTTTTGTTCCCTTTTTGTTTTCGCTGGGAAATCTGCCAGCACGGCTGAACTACTGCTTCAGTTACAAAAAGACAGAGAGAAAGAACTCTAAGAAAACACATGAGCAACTTCTTCCCAACCTCAGACTGTTATTAGATTAATTATTGTACAAACATCTCCCCCACTTAATTCCATTTGCCCAACACTTCAATCTTCAAATTAGTTTGGCAATTTACAACATTCCTAATGGTTTACGTTCAATGGGTAAGTTTTAAATCAGTGACATGATGTACGAGCTCTGGGAAAGTTCTGACATTGACTCTTGGAGTGCTGGTTAGTTTTCTTTTATTTGAATGCAGTTGCTATCGTTCTCTAAACGCTGACTTTCTGCCCAATGTAAACTTTGAGAATAGCTGCTCACCTCCTGACTTGACACATTACGTCCTTACCGACTCAACACTCAAATAATGACGTTTCCGGTCGGTTTTGATTTCACCTATTCCTTTTCTCCAATGATGCTGCCTGACCCGCTGAGCTACTCCAGCATTTTTTATATATCTTCGGTGTAAATCAGCGTCGGTAGTTCCTCCCTACACATTGAAATGCATTTCGTTGTCTCTGTACTGTACACTGACATTGACAATTAAAATTGAATCTGAATCTGAATCTGAAATAATGTCTCTGCCCTTCCTAGTTATGTCCACTCCAGACTTTTTTACTGTCACCTTTTGATTTCACCTTGGTCTCTGGTTATCTTACTATAACACCTCTGATCTGATCACAGGGCACAGCCCTCCCCGCCAGAGATACTAGAACAAGAGCCTTCTATCATCTTTGCTCCTCACCATTGTAGGCATCGACACGAGCCACTGCCTCAAGTCATGTCTGGCATCAAGATTCTAGCATCAAGATTCTCCACCATCCCTGGCCATGTCCTCTTCTCACTGCTACCAGACGGTCTGGCAGGAGGTTCTTCTTCTTTCGTGTGGCGCGTGCACAGCCTAAAGTTGTTGGACAACTTGCTCTATTTGATCTTCCGTTTGTGCACGTCGAGTTGATTGCATTACTCGGAACAGGGCGGACCGCGTGAAGGTTGCAATCTTCCACCCCTGGCAGGAGGTTCAGAAGCCTGAAGTCCCACAACGCCGCCTGGTTCAGGAACTGCTACCTTCCTACAACTCAAGATAGACACAAAGTGCTGGAGTTATTCAGCGGGTCAGGCAGAATCTCCGGCGGAAAAAAAAGGATGGGTGATGTTTCAGGTTGCGACCCATCTTCAGTCCTGGGTTTGCGGGCCTTCAGTTATGGGGAGGGTTGGATAGGATGGGACTTTTTTCTACGGAACTCAGGTTCTTGAAACAAAGTGCACACCTCTAAACTGACTTTGACAAATGAACACCATGGCACACTACTCTGCATTTGTTTGTTTTCTTTGCCAATGGCGTTTTTGCCCCGATGCTTTGCCTTTTTGGGGGCAGACGTCTTACTTTTAGAATGTTATGTGTGATTTATGTATAACTTGTTTTGTGTGTTTGTCCGAATCTTTGTCCCCGCAAGCAGGATTTCACATTGTGCCTGTGAATAAAATTACTTCCTCAGGCTGACAACATCGCAACCCGAATCATCGCCTATCCATGTTCTGAGATGCTGCCCGACCCGCTGAGTTACTCTAGGTCTTCATTTGCAAACAAGCATCTGCATTTCATTGTTTCTACGTTCCTTTAATGGCTACTACGCCAGTGATAGATGTTTATTGTTCATATTGTTGTTGTTAGTATTAAGAATTACAATATATTGTTTTATTAATCTGAGTATTTATTTAATATTTATTAATTCATTTGTCTCCCGGCCATTCAGGACATTCTCCAACAGCGCTGCCTGTGGAAGGCACACAGCATCATCAAGGACCACAGCCACCCAGCACGCAGACTGTTCTCCTTGTTGCCGTCAGGCAGACGATACAGGAGCATGGCTGCACGTACCTCCAGACTTAAGATCAGTTTTTATCATCATGCCATCAGGCTTCTGAACTCATAAACACATCATATATGTTGATTATTTTATTTATTATTGTCTTTTCCCTACCAATGTCACCCTTATCTTATCTTTTTTTTAACCTTAATTTTATCCTTGTAATATCATTGCTGAGGTGACCCGTTGTCTTGTCAAAAACATTTCAGTGTCCCGTTGACCCTGTGTTAACCTACATATGACAAATAAAACTGAACTGAACTGAAGAAAGGACCCGATCCGAAACGTGGCTATCCATTTTCTCCGGAGATGTTGCCTGACCCGCTGGGTAACTCCAGCATTTTGTGTCTATCATTGTTTATTATTAACAAAATATATCATCTTTATATTATATTATTATAGTATATTACCATTAATTTAGTCAAATATCTATATATATTAGTAGATTGGTTGTGTAAATGTGCTTTGGGCACCCTTAAAGGTTTGTAGATGGTTGATATCAATGTATAGGAAGGGACTGCAGATGCTGGTTTAAACCGAGGATAGACACAAGAAACTGGAGTAACTCAGCGGGTCAGGCAGCATCTCTGGAGAGAAGGAATGGGTGACGTTTCGGGTCTGAAGAAGGGTCTCGACCGGAAACGTCACCCATTCCTTCTCTCTAGAGATGCTGCCTGACCCGCTGAGTTACTCCAGCTTTTTGTGTCTATCTTTAGTCGATAGCAGTGTCTGTTTCTCTACTTACTTGAAACATTCTGGGAATCCTACTGAAGGAATACATTGGTCACAAAGAGGGACTACACCAACTCATGTTTTGATTGTGCTGCATTCTATAGCCACTTTATGGATGTCCTTGTGGTCAAAGTGGGACAGGCGATACTCCCTACAGTGCAGGGTTGAGTAAGATGCATCCATGATAACATCTGCATTTCTAATTTGAATACTATTCATCAGAAACTTCACTGTTCACAGTGACTCCGCTTGCTATGTTAATATACTTATTTGTCATGGTGCATGTGAATTGTGGCAGGAGGTTTGGCTTAGTTTAGTTTAGAGATACAGCATGGACACAGGCCCTTCGACCCACCGAGTCCACGCCGACCATCGATCACCCGTTGACAACAGTTCTATGTTATCCCACTTTCTCATCCACTCTCTACATATAAGGGGCAATGAACACAGCGCCAATTAACCCGCAAACCTGGATGTTTTTGGAATGTGGGAGTAAACTAGAGCACCTGGAGAAAACCCACGCAGTCACAGAAAGAACGTGAAAACTCCGTACAGACAGCATCCTTCGTCAGGATTGAAACAGGTCTCTGGTGCTATAAGGCAGCAGTTCGACCGCAGAGCCACCGTGCCTGCCAATTCTTACACTTTTCTACTTATATACACTTATACTTAAGTATAATTACATTTTACTGAATTATATGCAAAAAAAAGGTTCACTGTATCTAGCTAACGGTGACAATGCTGTCCAGGGGTTCAGTGGCACTTATTATCATATGTATGTAAGTATAGTGAAATTATTTTCCTGCATAAAATTCAATGACAATCCTACTATATATTCGATGCAATCATACTATGAGTGTAAGAGAGTGCACCACACTGATTCAGTTCCCAAGAGGCGCCACTTTTCAGGCACCATCACACAAATTAACCCTTTCATTGACTCCATCTACACCTCACGCTGCCTCGGCAAGGCCAACAGCAAATGAAGGACGAGTCGCACCTTGGCCACTTCCTCTTCTCCCTTCTCCCAAAAAGTACAGAAGTGTGAAAACGCACATCTCCAGATTCAGGAACAGTTCTTCCCTGTTGTTATCAGGAAACTGAACCATCCTACCAACAACTAGAGAGCAGTCCTGAACTACTGTCTACTTCATTGGAGACCCTCAGACCATCTTTGATCGGACTTTACTGGACTTTATCTTGCACTAAACGATATTCACGTTATTCCCTTTATCATGTATCTGTACATGAATGGTTCGATTATAATCAAGATTATAATCTTTCCGCTGACTGGTTAGCACACAACAAAAGCTTTTTACTGTACCTTAGTACACGCGACAATGAACTAAACCTCAACTCCACTCAACCATGCTGTGACTTCAAGTCCGATTTTTTTTTAAATAATGTCAGTCTTCACTTGGCCATTGTCCTGGTGGTGCCAGTGGGTCGGACTGTCAGGGGTTGTCCTAGTGAAGAAAGCAAATGGTATGTTAGCATTCATAGCAAAAGGATTTGAGTATAGGAGCAGGGAGGTTCTACTGCAGTTGTACAGGGTTTTGGTGAGGCCACACCTGGAGTATTGCGTACAGTTCTGGTCTCCAAATCTTAGGAAAGACATTCTTGCCATAGAGGGGGTACAGAGAAGATTCACCAGACTGATTCCTGGGATGTCAGGACTTTCATATGAGGAAAGACTGGATAGACTCGGCTTGTACTCGCTGGAATTTAGAAGATTGAGGGGGGATCTTATAGAAACTTACAAAATTCTTAAGGGGTTGGACAAGCTAGATGCTGGAAGATTGTTGGGGGAGTCCAGAACAAGGGGTCACAGTCTAAGGATAAGGGGGCATTCCTTTGGGACCGAGATGAGGAAAACATTCTTTACACAGAGAGTGGTGAGTCTCTGGAATTTCATTTCGGAGTCACGTGAGTGACTTCGTGAAGAGCCCGCCGGCGCGCATGCTCGACATATCGTCGTAACGCGTTGCTGCGACGGCTGGCGGTGGAGCGCGCTCCTCGCCAGCCCTTCAGAAGGGGCCACGGAGGTGAGTATTCCACCTTTAGTTGGTGGTCCTTGTTGCCTGATTATGTCTTGCAGCAAGGACATGGATGGGAGTTCGAAGGGCCGGAGGACGTCAGGACGAGTTCGCCGGTCAACAGTTCCGGGGCCTTTTCCATCGGCAGTACCTGCAGCGCAGGCCGGGACTCAGGCGGAGATGTGGGTAAGCCCTGTGTTCACAGGTCCAGATCCGCCAGCACACCACAGCTCGGAGGAGTTCGGTGAGGAGGAGTGTGGTGTGCCGCCAGAGCAGGGGGACCCTGCCATGGCAGTCAGGTTGTCAGCGGGCTCGCTGGCGACCTCGAGCAGGGCATGTGCCGTTGCACGGCCTGTTCCACTCAGCCCTCCGAGAAGGGGGAGGGGAGGAGCCCAGAAGCCTAACCCTGTTAGGGCTAAGGCATTGCCTGTCGCGGAGGAGCGGTCAGGTTCCAGGGCGAGACCCGGGGCGGCTGTGAGGTCCAGCCGGCACACCCCGACTCTCGACGCCGGGACGGGTCGGTTGAGTCGGGTCTCGTCGCAGTCGCCGAGCCCCCCATGGATGGGTGGGCGGCACCATGCGTCGGCAACGTCCACGATGTGGGCAGCCGGCAAGACTGCGCGGGCCCCAGGCAGCCATGCTTCGGCTGGTGCCGACACCTCGCCGCATGTGCCCTTAGTGGCAGCGGCTTCAGCTCTCGCTAAACGGAGGCGATTGAACACGCCCGCGCAGGAATCGCGCAGTTTCGCCTCGGCGGCTGTTAGCGACAACTACCGGCACCGGCAGGGCCTCGACGAGGTGCGGGCCGATGACAGGAGCCCGGTTTTCTTTTCAGAGCCGGAGGACTCCGACCACCTGAGTGTTCAGGGTGAAGGGCGTATTGACCGTATGGAGCGGCTGCTGGAGCGCCTGCTTCAATGACGAGCTACTAAAGCGTCAACAACAGCAGGGCAGCAACAGGCACAGGGCGTCTTCACCAACATCTACTATCAGCCTGGAGCAGCACGAGGAGGAGGTTCTGGTGGATCCCGTACCACCTCCGGTGGAGGTGCCAGCGGAGGAACTTTTGGATGTGGCGACCAAATTCGCGGCCCCACATACGGCTGGTCTTCCTCTCAATTCAAAGCTGGCAGCCACAGTGGACTTTCTTAATAATCAGGTGCTGCAGGAAGAAGTCCTTATCCAGGCTATGAGCCGTCACAAGGCTCCATCAAACTGCAACTCCCTCAACGTGCCTGTGGTCAATACGCCAATATGGGGCAACATCAGTGCGGCTATCCGTCAACAAGAGCTACAATTGCAGCGGATCCTGAAACTCCTCACGGCCGGTATTACCGCCTTTGCGCGGTCGGTGGACGAGGACGAGCTGAATTTGGACCAGGAAGATGCTCTGGCCTTATTGTGCGCGACCCAGCACGAAATCAACGGGTTTCGCAAAAACAGCATCCGCCCAGCACTCAACCCGAAGTTTGCAGGATTGTGCAAACCACCGCCGCCGCCGCCGCCCCGTCAGCTCTTTGGTGAGGACCTCTCGAAGAGAGTCAAAGAGCTTGACGAACAAGCCAAAAACGGTGGGGATCATGCGCTCTAAGAGTGCCCCCACACCGTCCGGCTCAAAAGCTCCATACATTCGCTCACGAGGGTCGGCCAGGGCCTCGACGAGGACTCACCCTCTAGCTCCACAACGACAACAACACCAGAACCAGCACCAAGGGTCTTTTTTAGGACAGGGTCGGCAGAGACCTTTTTGGAAATCGAAGACGCCGCGCCCTCAAGCCAACCCAGCACCTCCACGGCCACCCACACGTGTCAAGGACCGCCGGTAACCACGGAGGTGAGGGGGTCTGGTTCTCTCTTTTCTCTCTGTTTCACTTCCCATGTTGGTGGTCGTTTACGGTTGTTTTTGGATGCATGGGGTAATTTTACTGGTGATGAGTATGTGTTGCGGAATATTCAGGGGCATAAAATTGAGTTTATTAATGGCGACGTTCCTCCATCCCAGCACATGCCTGGTCGTACGTTCAAATTGTCTGCTGCAGAACAGGCAGCAGGTTATAAGGAAATTTTAAGTCTGGTACAGAAGGGTGTGATTGAGAAAACGGTGCATGAGCCAATTGAATTTGTTTCGAACATATTTACTAGACCTAAGAAGGATGGAGGCTGTCGTGTCATCATTGATCTAACCCGTTTGAATACGTTTGTAACATATACTCATTTTAAAATGGATACGTTTGAAACAGCCAAATCATTGATTTCTCATGGCTGCTTTATGGCATGCATTGATTTAAGGGATGCATATTATTCAGTATCCATCCAGAAATATGATAGAAGGTTTTTGAAATTTATCTGGATGGGGCAACTTTGGCAGTATAAGGCTTTGCCTAATGGGCTCACTACAGCCCCTAGATTGTTCACTAAATTGGTGAAGCCAATCATGGCTTATTTGAGACAAAGACATCATATAGTTATGGCCTATTTAGATGATGTCTTTATTGTGGGCCACACCCTGCATTTGGCTGAACAGGGTGTTGCAGCTGCTGTCAATATATTTCAACAATTAGGATTCATTGTCCATCCAGAGAAATCGAAGTTCTGCCCTGCCCAGGTAATTAATTACCTAGGGTTCACGGTGAACTCAATGAGTATGAGAATAACTATACCAATTAACAAAATTGAGGAAGTCACTCAGGTGTGCAGAGATTTAATTGGCACCAATATACCATCGATTCGGCATACAGCCACAGTAATTGGCAAGCTAGTGGCTTTGTTTCCGGCAGCACGATATGGGCCTTTGCATTATCAGAATTTGCAAAGAGCTAAAATTATTGCGTTAAAACGGAACGCTGGTCATTACGATCGATCAATGCAGCTGCCGTCCGAAGCGATAACTGAGTTGCAATGGTGGGTGTGTCACATTAGCAACTCATTTAAGCCTGTTAGGGAGGCTAATCCGGTGGTATATTTACAGACTGATGCAAGCTCCAATGGCTGGGGAGCTACTGATAATTGCTCTAGTTGTGGGGGCAGATGGGACACCCTTGAGGCATCGATGTTGTTGACTCAAGGGATTAACTATTTGGAGTTGCTGGCAGCATTCCACGGACTTCGTGCATATTGTTCCAAGCTTGTTGGAGCACACGTCCGTCTCCAAATAGACAACACCACAGCTGTGGCATATTTAAACCATATGGGTGGTACCAGGTCAGTTTCGTGTGACAAATTGGCTAACTCAATTTGGCTCTGGTGTGTTCAAAGAGACATTTGGATTTCAGCTACCTATTTGCCAGGTGAGCTTAATACTGTGGCGGACACCAGGTCACGCAAATTTAATGACAACATTGAATGGATGTTGCATCCTGAGATTTTTCTAAAGTCACAGCCAAATTTGGTAAACCGGACATTGACCTTTTTGCGTCACGGTTAAACCATCAGGTACCAGCCTACGTTTCATGGGAACCAGATCCTGGGGCAATAGCGCTAGATGCATTCTCGCTGGACTGGGGGAATTGGGTTTTCTATGCCTTCCCTCCGTTTTGCCTCATCAGTCGGGTATTGGGAAAGATTCAGGCAGATGCTGCCAAGGGCATCCTTATTATACCCGACTGGCCCACACAGCCTTGGTATCCGGTGGTCTTTGACATGCTCAACGAACCTTGGGTCCTTTTGAAGGGTTGCCCACAATTGGTTACTCACCCTGTCTCAGGGGAGCCGCATCCCTGCCATGGCTATTTAAATTTGTTGGCTTGCAGGTTCTGAACAGGCCGTTAGTCCAATACGGCCTCTCGGCTCGGACCATGGATACCACCAGGGCGTCGTGTCGAGAGTCTACAAGGCGAAGATACCGCTTGCATATTAAGAAGTGGGAAGCCTACTGCAGCCGCTCTCGCATCACGTACGATGACGTGACAACAACCGACGTCCTGGAATTCCTCGCGGGGTTGCACCATGATGAACACTTAAGTTACAGTGCCATCAACAGCGCCAGAAGTGCGCTATCGTTCTACCTCAGTTGGAGGTAGGATCCAACAGGCTAGTGTCCAGACTCATGCGGGGTATATTCAATATGAATCCGCCTATACCACGCTATAATATCACCTGGGATGTCAGGGACGTATTAACCCTGCTCAGGACGTGGTCTCCCATGGAAGGGCTCCAACTGGACCAACTCACCATGAAGCTGGTGATGTTACTAGCGCTGACTTCAGCTCAGAGGGTACAGACACTACACAAACTGCGTGTCGACAAAATGACAGCTACCCCTACAGAAGTAGTCTTTTTCGTTGACGAGCTACTAAAGCAGCATAGACCTGGGTGCACAGGGCTGCAGCTGAAGTTCCCGGCATACCCCGCAGATGCTAGGCTATGTTTAGTCTCACATATCCGCCACTATGTCAAAGTGACGGCACGCATCAGAGGAATGGAGAGATACCTGCTTGTCACTCACAAGAGACCTCATCATCGAGTGACAGTCCAGACGATATCCATGTGGCTTCCAGTCGTCTTGGGTAAGTCAGGTATCGACACTAATGTGTTCAAGTCTCTTTCCACCAGGGCTGCATCGACGTCAAGGGCGAGGGTCATGGAGGTGCCCATGGACCAAATTCTCGCCACAGCAGGATGGGCTAATGAAGCTGTGTTCCAGCGTTTTTATAACAAGCCTGTTGCTGCTCCTCTACGGTTCGCAGAAGCCGTGCTGAATGCAGGTCACGAACGTGGAGATGTCCCCGCATGAGGGGTTTTGTTTTGTTGTTAATAACTCTGCTCTTGTTTTGCAGTATGAACTATTGAGCAAGTTTGTTCCTCCCATCCATCCCTGGTAGTGGTGTGTCAGCATGGACGTGGTCCAGGGCGTGTAATCACAGAAGCTTTGAAGTCTTCACGAAGTCACTCACGTGACTCCGAAATGAAATAGTAAGATTGAACGAGAACTTACCAGTTCGAAGGTTGATCTTTATTTCATGAGGAGTCGAAGTGAGGGATTTCGTGCCCTCCTCGCCCAACCCTCAATCACCTTCATCTGGTAATCTTAGTCAATTCAATCATACTATGCGAAGTCATTTCTATTGTTGGTTCTGTGATTCCACGCCGCTACTTTGAAGTATGTCGAGCATGCGCGCCGGCGGGCTCTTCACGAAATCCCTCACTTCGACTCCTCATGAAATAAAGATCAACCTTCGAACTGGTAAGTTCTCGTTCAATCTTACTATTCTCTGCCACAGAAGGTAGTTGAGGCCAGTTCATTGGCTATATTTAAGAGGGCGTTAGATGTGGCACTTGTGGCTAAAGGGATCAGAGGGTATGGAGAGAAGGCAGGTACGGGATACTGAGTTGGATGATCAGCCATGATCATATTGAATGGCGGTGCAGGCTCGAAGGGCCGAATAGTCTACTCCTGCACCTATTTTTCTATGTTTCTATGTTTCTATGTTTCTATGTCCTGGCCAGACCATGCGCCAATGTCCTCTGTCACTGCTCCACTGCTCCGTGACCTTGCCGGTCCTGATCATTCCCCACACTAGGCTACTTGGAGTTGGGAGGAGAACATCTCCTCGGAGGCTATGGAGAGAAGGGGGGAGAATGGGTTTAGAATGGAGAGATAGATCAGCATGATTGAATGAACTGCAGATGCAGGTTTAAACCAAAGATCGATAGACACAAAAAACTGGAGTGAGTCGGCGGGACAGGCAGCATCTCTGGAGAGAAGGAATGGGTGACGTTTCGGGTCGAAACGCAAGAGTCTTGACCCGAAACGTCACCCATTCCTTCTCTCCAGAGATGCTATCTGTCCTGCTGAGTTACTCCAGCTTTTTGTGTCTAACCATGATTGAATGGCGGAGTAGACTTGATGGGCCGAATGGCCTAATTCTGCTCCTATCTCTTATGATCATATGATCTTATGATCTGTCCAAATATGGAACTGGAACATTTTGCTCTAGTAATGCCTCACCGTTGGAGTGACCGAGGACAGTCCTGACTTCTGGTGCCGTCTGAATGCGCCAACTCCCTGGGACCGCAGGGATCTCCTCCGTTTCCGCCAGGTTCTTCCCACATCCGAAAGACGTGCGGGTTGTTAGTCACCGCGAATTGTCCCTAGCGCGTAGGTGAGAGGGAGAATCGGAGGGAAGTCGACGGGAATGTGGGGAGAATTTAAAAAAATCAAACTTGTGGTAGGTACAGAGAATGTACGTAGCGGGTACGTCGGAGCTTGTGGATGTCTCGTAGCGGCTCGTAATGCTGACGGCAGGTACTCGGGAATTGCGGAAACTCGTGAAGTTTTTTCAACAGTATGAAAACTTTCCAAGAGTAAAAAAATACTCGCGATGAAGTACAACGACTTCTGATTTTATTTTTTAACTCGGGACCCCGTGGGTCTGAGATGCTATTGTGATTCGGAGCACGACCTTCTTAAAATGGGGGTGGGAGGGCATTCTGGGGTTTCTGAAGGGGATTTAATTGACATTTGAGAGAGAGGGTTAGTGTGCGGGGATCGCTGGTCGGTGCGGACTCGGTGGGCCGAAGGGCCTGTTTCCGTGCTGTGCCTCTAAACTAAACTAAACTAAATAGTTGTCAAGAAAGGATGGAAGGGATTAGGCACAAGGAACTGCAGATGCTGGAATCTTGAAGCGGTACTGATGTGATTAGTCAACATGGAACCAGCAGCAGCTTGATGGGTCAAATGGCCTCTTCCCCTGTATTGAACCAATTCTGTGAAGGTTTCACCAGAAGAGAAAATGAGACATTCACAGATAGAACAATGTTAGTGAAATGGAGGAAGAAGACTATTGATGATGTTCGATGCCTCCAACATAAAACAAATGACTAAACACCTCCCATATTTACTTTTAACCTTTATACTAGTAGATGACATTTATTTCAAGTTTGTTTTACAACCATCCTTGACTTGTTAATCCAGATAGATGATTGTGTTTGTTCCATTTATCCTGAACACGTGCTTCATTTATAAGTTTGTGTCAAAGAAGCAGAATTAGGCTATTCAGCCCATCAAGTCTATCCCACCATCGAATCGTGGCCCATCAATCTTTCCCCCTCAAGCCCAGCCTCCTGCCTTCAACCCTTAACCTTACTAATCAAGAATCTGTCGATCTCGCCTTAAAAATATCCGCGGCAACGAATTCTACAGATTCACCACCCTCTGTCTAAAGAATTCCTCCTCATCTTCTTTCTAAAGGTACGTCATATTATTCTGAGGCCACGTCCTCTGGTCCTAGACTCTCCCACTAGTGGAAACATCGTCTCCACATCCACTCTATTCAGGCCTTTCACTATTCAGTAAGTTTCAACGAGGTCCCCCCCCCCCGCCCCTCATCCTTCGTTGCTCCACCAACCCTTGCTCTACTGTGCTTGAACTTCTCCAAGAATTTCCTCTCGTGGATTTGGAAATCATAGCTGTTGCTATAGTATGGTTTTACCAAATCCTTGAACGATGCAACTCTCGGTCGCTTTAGTACAAAGCGCCGTATCCTCCTGCTCAAAAAAGGCACCACATGCCGGAGGAACTCAGCAGGTCGGGCAGCATCCCTGGTGAATAGACTGTCTGAAGAAGAGTCCTGGCCCGAAACGTCACCCATCCATGTTCTCCAGAGACGCGGCCAGACCTGCTGAGTTACTCCAGCACTTTGTGCCTTTTTCTGCAAACCAACATCTGCAGTTCCCTTTGGCTTCATTGTACATATGGGACAGCGTATTCTCAGACAATTGAACTGTTCCCAAGACAGAACCTTGCATTTCGCTCCAGTGTCGACTTTCATCTCGATGACTTTATTGTTCACCATGAGGATACGCTGTGTGGAATCCGGAACTGCAATTAGTTGATGCACAGCCTTGCTGAAGGTAACCAGTCCCATATCTACGTTCATATCCACCTCTGTAACTGCCTGCTCCGGATTCCAGCATCTCCAGTCTCCTGATCTGCTTGTTGCATCCACCCGCTGGCTTTCAGCATTTGCCTTGACACCACCGAAGTGCAGTAGTAAGGAAACACAGGGAAACGCAGATGCTGGAACCTTGAGCAAAAACAACAAAGTGCCGGAGGAACTCAGCGGGTCAGAGAGCATCTATGGAGGGAAATGGACAGAAGACGTTTTGGTTCGAAACCCCTCGTCAGACTGATTTGAAGTGATGGACACAAAATGCTGGAGTAACATCAGTAAGTCAGGCAGCATCTCTGGAGAAAAGGAGAGGGTGACATTTCGGGTCTAGCCACTTTTTCAGATTGAAAGAAGATAATCTAGAGGTGAGATAGGGCCAGAACGAATCAGGGCCGGCAACAGATGGCCTCGGGAAGGGTGGAGCCCACAATGACCCATTGTTGGCTGGGGAAAGTGTGACAACAAGAGGGATACAAGCTTGTGAACTGCAGAACAGGTGGGACGACTAGGGTGGGGGAGGGGGGGGGGGAGAGAAGGAATGCAGGAGCTACTGGAAATTAGAGAAATCAATGTTCATACCACTGGGTCATTCGCTGCCCAAGTGAAATATGAGGTCCTTTTCCTCAAATTTGCAATGTGGCCTCACTCTGACAGTGGAGGGTGCCCAGGACAGAAAGGTCAGTGTGGGAATGGGAAGGAGAGTTAAAATGTTTGGCAACCGGGAGATGGCGTAGGTTGAGGCGACCTGAACGTTCCGTAAATGTTCAGCTAAACGATCGCCAAGTCTACGCTTGGTCTCGTCGATATACAGGAGCCCCCACCGGGAACACCACCTCAGGTGTAGGTGCGGTTGGAGGAGATAGAATAAACCTCTGCCTCACCTGAAAGGACTGTCAGGGTAGACACAAAATGCTGGAGAAAAACCCCCTGTCCCACGGTACGAGTTCATTCCAAGTTCTCCCGAGTTTGCCCTGATTTGAACTTGGAGATTTACGGTAATGGCCGCTCGTCGGTACTCAGGGCTCTGGTGGACATTTTTCATCATGTTGATAAATCTTCACGTCTTCCCGTGCGTACCTGCCGTTAAGAGCCTTCCCGAGTACCTGCCGTTAGCGCTAAGAGACGTCCCCGAGCTCCGACGTACCCGCTACGTTCATTCTCCGTGCTTACCACGAGTTAGATTTTTTTTAAACTCGGGAGAGCTCTTGGAATGAACTCGTACTGTGGGACAGGGCTATAACTCAACGGGTGAGGCAGCATCTCCGGAGAAAAGGAATGGGCGACGTTTCGGGTCGAGACCCTTCTTCAGACTGAAGCCACCCGAAACGCCGCCCATTTCTATCCTCCGGAGATGCTGCCTCACCCGCTGAGTTACACCAGCATTTTGTGTCTATCTTCGATTTAAACCAGCATCTGCAGTTCTTTCTTACAGAGGACCTCCGGGGTCCCTGGATGGAGTGGAGGGGGGGACGTATAAGTGATTCTGGCTGTTCTCCCTCCACCTCTCTTCTGTACGTTTATTCCCACGATTACAATCAGTCTGAAGAAGGGACCTGACCCGAAATGTCGCCTGTCCATTTCCCTCCACGGATGCCACCTGACCCGCAGAGTTCCACCAGAACTTAGTGTTTTTGTAAAGTCTATGGGAAACATCCACCCCACTAGAAAATGATAGATATATCTGCACTTTCACAATAAAACCTATTGTAAATGATAGATTAATTAGAAGAAAGCTGCAAAAAAAATAATGACAAGGATAGATGAGAAAGGTGTGGGGACAAATTAGTGGCGCAGCGGTAGAGTTGCTGCCTTAAAGCCCAGACCCACTGTACGAGTTCATTCAACGAGTTTCCCCTGATTCGAACTCGGAGATTTACGGTAATGGCCGCTCGTAAGTACTCGGGGCTCTCGTGGACAATTTTCCACTTAGCTTACCGCGTTTCCCAAGTGCCTGCCGTTAGCGTTACGAACCACTAAGAGACGTCCCCGAGCTCCGACGTACCCGCTATGTACATTCCACGTGCTTACCACGAGTTTGATTTTTTTTTAAAACTCGTGAGAGCTCTGGAATGAACTCGTACAGTGGACCAGGGCCATTACAGTGCCAGAGACCCGGGTTAGATCCTGACGACAGTTGCCGTCTGTACAGAGTTTGTACGTTCTCTCCGTGACCGCGTGGGTTTTCTCCGGGTGCTTCGGTTTCCTCCCACACTCCAAAGACGTGCAGGTTTGTAGGTTAATTGGCTTTGGTCAAACTGCAAGAGTGTCCCTCGGGTGTGTGTAGGATAGTGGTCACTGCTGGTCAGCGCGGACTCGGTTGGCTGAGGTTGGCTGGTGGCTGTTTCCCCACTGTATCTCTAACCTGTATGTCTAAAACTAAAAGTAAAACTAAAAACTCAATGAAAGCCCAAATCACTGCTGAAAATCCACAGCCAAGTTTGCAAATGCCTCAGTGAACCACATAAAAGATACTGTCAGCTCTGTTAGTGCGATGACCCATTAGAAATGCCCTTCATCAACTGAAGTGTGTTTTGTTCACAGGGTCCATTTGAAGCAGCTTACAAAGGGATTTCCTTCTCTCCCCCCCCCCCCTCCCCACTCCCCCCGCCCCCACCTCTCTTTTACCTCTCCGTGCAAGGAAAGCTTACAAAGAATAAGGTTTTGCAACATGTCACAGAGCTTTTAGAAGAGTGAAAGTAAACTTCACTGCTGGATTTGGATGGGATAATCCAATTATGCCAAACACATCAAGCACACCGTCAATAGGGTATGGGCTGCGAATTGTGTGTGTGCGGGGAGGGGTGGTAGGGTGGAAGTGGGGGGGTGGGGGTGGGGCTGCGGGGGTCTGGTCACGGACGATGAAGTGACCTTTTACCACGGGCGTCAGGCGAACACATTACATAGGGCAACAAAGACCATTGTCGTGCTTAAGCCAGCGAACAGATGGCCAAAATAACAGCTAACCTTGAGTGAGGGGAGAAAAGTAATTGATGGGAGCTTTGGTCAGGTACATGGGAACTAACACTTAATGAGATTAAGCAAAAAAACCTGCGGAGATGGACTGGAAAATACTTTAACCCCAAACCCCTGAAGGTAAAGGACTTTGCACGTTAGTGATGGGAATATTGGAATATTTACAATATTGAGGCAAAGTTTTTAAAGGTATGTATGTAAACGCAGCCCTCTCAATCTGTGAGCTAAATGCTCCAGTTTCGTTTAGATTTAGAGATGCAGCACGGAGAAAGGCCCTTCGGCCCACCGAGTCTGCACCGACCAACGATCACTCCGTACACTAGCACTGTCCTACAGATGAGGGACAATGTACAGCTTACAATTTACACTAGTTCTACCCACGCTGGGGACAGTCTACAGAGGCCAATTAACCTACAAACCTGTTCGTCTTTGGAATGTGGGAGGAAACCGGAGAAAATGTACATGATCACAGGGAGAACGTACAGACTCCGTAGGGACAGCACCCTTTTATTTTTAAATCAAAAAATAATTTTAATCAATTATTTACAAGAACAATATTTGCAATGCAAAACAATACCCACTGCCATAACACAATGGGAAACAGATATTCTTAAATATCAACATACTGAAAATTAAAGAACTATATTTAGCAATGTTACAACATATAAAGATTTTTAAAATCAAGTCTGCAATTTATCCCATCAGATAAAGCATAAAAAGAAGTTTAATTTGACACCTAATTCACTTTCATATATTCAGTATTAAAAAAGTTATGGCTATTTTCATAGTTGGAAATTAGCATCTTGTTCCCTATTGTTTTCCATTGACTTAACACAAAAGCTGTGATCGAGGACAGTCAAAAGCCCATAACTTTCTTAAGAAAAAGAGAAGTGAAAGACATTTTCAGTTATTATAGATTGAAATATTCTGAAACAAATATGAAACAATCTTACTTGGATGACCAGAAATTAAAGCATATAATTAGGTAGTTACCCAATTGTAGCTAATTACAAACTTCAATTACTAGATCTAAACATCTATCCATTTCTTAAGAAAAGATTAACATTTTTAAATAGCCTAAGTGTCCAAATAACATTCACACAAGAATTCACAATGTAACATGATTTTTAAATCTCATTGTCAGGAATTTATAGGCCAAATGGAAGGAATTTAGTGTTTAATTCCCGTAAATTGATGGCCATTTTGTGAGTGGGATTTTATGGAATGCGATCGATTGGAACGTTGCGGTTGCAGTGAATTTAAACCCCAGTCAGGAGGAAAAATACTGCCGGTTTGTATCTTTTCTAAGTCACCTTTTCACAATATGAAATTTTGATTAAAGGCATCCTAAGAAGCAAGTTTATATGAAAAAATAAACGGTGTACCTTGATTTATCCCGTACATGAGATCCGTCCCGTTGTCGGCGTTCATGGCTTTACAAGATGATTTTTAATTTACTCCTGCTAATAAATTATCCAGCGTAGTTTAAAAATAACTTCATAAAACAAATGTCGGAGCGATTTCTCTTCAGCAACTAAACACCCTGAGAAAAATCAATTTGAATAGTCTGGAGAAAACCGCATTTTAAACGCGCCCCCCCCCCCCCCCCCCTCTCAAAGGCGCCAAAGTCACACACACAGGCAGTGGCAGAACTTCAGCACCACTGCAGGTAAGTTGTGTAACATACCTACTATATTACAATCCTTGTCAAGGATGCATTCCACCACACGCGGTGCCCAGTGGCCCCAGAAATCCCCCAGGGTGCGTGTGGACAGTGCGTATTCCCTCCCTAGTACCGCGCGGACATAACCCCGGGAGTGGAGTAGGCAGCCTGACGACACCTGTAGGTTTAGGTTATACAGTTGAATGCAGAACAGTACCCGGGTTGCAAGATCAGCAATTGGATATTGGAAGGGGCTTGAGAGGTAGTTAGTTAATGTCACGTGTACAAAGTTACCATGAAATGCCTGTTCTACATTCGACCCAGTCAACTCATACTGCACATGAGTATAATGCATCCTCTTGAGGAGCAGCACGCAGAGAAACATAGAAAATAGGTGCAGGAGTAGGCCATTCGGCCCTTCGAGCCTGCACCGCTATTCAATATGATCATGGCTGATCATCCAACTCGGTATCCTGTAACTGCCTTCTCTCCATACCCCCTGATCCCTTTAGCCACAAGGGCCACATCTAACTCCCTCTTAAATATAGCCAATGAACTGGCCTCAACTACCTTCTGTGGCAGAGAATTCCACAGATTTACCACTCTCTGTGTGATAAATGTTTTTCTCATCTTGGTCCTAAAAGCCTTCCCTTATCCTGAAACTGTGATCCCTTGTTCTGGACTTCCTTCCCCAACATCGGGAACAATCTTCCTGCATCTAGCCTGTCCAACCCCTTAAGAATTTTGTAAGTTTCTATAAGATCCCCCCTCAATTTTCTAAATTCTAACGAATACATGCCGAGTCTATCCAGTCTTTCTTCATATGGAAGTCCTGCCATCCCAGGAATCAGTCTGGTGAGCCTTCTCTGTACTCCTTCTATGGGAAGAGTGTCTTTCCTCATATTAGGAGACCAAAAATGTACACAACACTCCAGGTGTGGTCTCACCGAGACCCTGTGCAACTGCAGCAGAACCCCCCTGCTCCTATACTCAAATCCTTTTGCTATGAATGCTAACATACCGTTTGCTTTCTTCACTGCCTGCTGCACCTGCATGCCTACTTTCAATCACTGGTGTACCATGACACCCAGGTCTCGTTGCATCTCCCCTTTTCCTAATCGGCCCGAATGAGTTGTTACATTCTGACTGGCACCGTCATGTAGCTTCCAAATCTCTGAAAAGTCCAATCCTGGACCAAGGAGATGTGCAGTTTCTTGTATTCTCACTCTAAGGCCCCTTGTCCTGGCGACACTGGATGGATGATGTCGGGGAGGGTCTGGCCCAGCGTGTTGCCGTCGGCTCCTTCCACCGCTGCCCCGTGCAGCTGCTGCAGGCTGAGCTCCATCCGCTCGCTCGCCCGGCTGCAGGGCCACCCGGCGGCCACCTCCACCAACACCATCGCTGCCGGCCACCGCAAACACACCGACCGTCGCCTGCAGGAGTGAAGTGATTTACCAATTGGAGTAATATGCTATACAATGTCTCAGTTTAAACTGAACACCCTTGTCACACATTCTGTGTTTCTTCAACGATCTTTAGTTTTTTTTTACTCTAGGAAGTGTGTGCTTCTGACATATTCCATTTTAAATTAATTGATTGAAAGATACCGCATGGAAACTGGCCCTTCGGCCCACCAAGTCCACACCGACCATCCATCATATGTTCATAATAATACTTTATTAGCCAAGTATGTTTTGTAACATACGAGGAATTTGATTTGCCGTACAGTCACACCAATAAAAAGCAACAAAACACACAAAATATATTTTAACATAAACATCCACCACAGTGACTCCTCCACATTCCCCACTGTGATGGAAGGCGAAAAAAAAGTTCAATCTCTTCCCTTCATTGTTCTCCTGCGGTCGGGGGCCTCGAGCCTTCTGCTGACGGGACGATCTTGGCTCCTGTAGCTGGTGGTCGGCCCTTCCGTGTCGGGGTGATCAAGGTCCCGCATGGGGGGACCTCAGTTCCCTCGCACCGGGCGATCGGACCCCGGGTTGGGGCCAGCCGAACCTCCTGCGACTTGGAGCTTCCCGACATCAGCCTCTAGCCGAGACTGTGAGCTCCTCGATGGTGGAATCCGCAGGCCGGGGTCGGAGCGACAATCCCAGGCAAGCTCCGACGGTAAGTCCACCGCCCCAGGGTGGAGCTCAAAGTCAGTCTCCAGCAAGGCCTCCAGCGACCGGAGATACCGGAGATACGATCCGGAAAACAATTGCATCTCCGGCAAGGTAAGAGATTGTTTACACTAGTTCTATGTTATTCCACTTTCCCATCCACTTACACACAAGGGGCAATTTTACGGGAGCAACTCTTTGCGTGCTGGTCCCAGGACCCACGTCTTTGGGATGTGGGAGGAAACCGGAGCACCGGAGGAAACCCACTTGATCACAGATCACAGAGGGCGGCACGGTGGCGTAGCGGTAGAGTTACTGCCTTGCAGGATCGATATTGGCATCGGAGTTTGTACGTTCTCCCCGTGACTGCATAGGTTTTCTCTGAGATCTTCGGTTTCCTCCCACACTCCAAAGATGTAAGTTAATTGGATTGGTATCATTGTAAAATGTAACATTGTCCCTAGTGTGTGTAGGATAGTGTTAGTGTGCGGGGATCGCTGGTCGGTGCGGACTCGGTGGCGCTCTATCTGTAAACTAAAAGAAAACTAAACTTGCAAACTCCACACAGACAGCACCTGAGATCAGGATCGAACAAATAAGTATAAGGCAGGGAAGTTTTAGATAGAAAGCGACTAGGCACTGGTAAATGTGGCTAGCTTGAGTGGAGCATTTTGGTTAGCATGGACCAGTGGGGCTTATACAAACTGGACGACTCTATGACCATCACCAGTTTGTTTTTAGGGTGGTAATGAGAACCATTACCCAGTTTTGCCCTTCTATTACCTGTTACTTTTTACCATAAAGCCAAGAGGTCGATGTATTTCCAAAGGCTTTCCACGAGTACGATGAGATTATCACCTTGATCATAATATTCCACTTGTAATCTTTGCAAAGCCCTTATTGGGAAATTCCAGCTCTTTTTGTGTAAATTCATCAGTTTGGCCTTTGATGTGGAATGTAATAGTTTAGGTTTAAATTTATTATTGTCACTTTTAACTGTTGTTATTTGTATCTGCCTCAACTTCTTCCTCTGGCAGCTCGTTCCATAGACCGTGTGGAAAAGTTGTCCCTCAGGTTTCTATAAAATCTTTCCCCTTTCATCTTAAACCTATGCCCTCCAGTTCTTGATTCCTCTACCCTGGGAAAAAGACGGTGCAATGACCCTATCTATTCCCCCCGTGGGTTTATGCGCCTCATTAAGGTACATAGTCCAAGGCTGGGAATGAACCAATAGCCTAACGTTGAGTTATAGGGAAGCTTTCTGGCATTTCTCTACATCATTGTTTTGGAGCAGGCACATTGTCGTTATTACTCCCAATTTCCACTTTGTTATTTGCAGTAGAAAACACTTCCATATGTTCTACACATGAACGGGAAATCTCACGCACCCAGTCACACTGCCCAAGGCTGCAAATGTACCAGCTTGAGTCTGAACAGGCATTTTGTCCTCTTGTCTGCCTGATGCCATTCCCAACAAAACTGAAAAGGTTACACCACGACACACACAATCACACGCACACACACTAACACACATTGGCACACCCACAGACACACACACACACACAAAATCACAAACACACACTAACACATACACAGACACAAACGCACACTGACACACACACAAACACATATGCATTAACCACACCAACATGCTTACACCCATTTCCACACACACATACACACACAAAATTATGTACACACACACTACACACACACACACATACACACCCACACGCCATAGACTGGGAAATAAATACTGGTCTTACTAACAATGCCAAGGTCATGAAAGATGACTAATTTAAACAATATCCATAAGGCCTTGTTCTTCTCCACTAACATTCTTTCAGCTCTCCCTCACCCAAAGCACTCAATCCGTGCTGATCCAAGAGTCTCCCTGGTTTCTACACAGTGCCAGCACTCACTGAACTGGCCACATCTACATTAACCAATGTCTCTGTGGCCACCCAAGTAGTTGTCCCCCAGAGAAGGGGTCTTGCCTGACACCAAGGGACAGCACGGTGGCACAGCTGTGGAGTTGCTGCCTTACAGATCCTGAGACCTGGGTTTGATCCTGACTGCGGGTGCTGTCTGCTTGGAGTTTGTATGTTTTCCTTGTGACCGTGTGGGTTTCCTCTGGGTGCTCCGGTTTCCCCCTCACATCCCAAAGATGTGCAGGTTTGTAGGTTAATTGACCTCTGTAGATTGTCCCTAGCATCCAGGATAGAACTAGTGTACAGTTTAGGTGTGGAGCCCAACAATCAGTTGTAGATCTCTCTGCCTAGGTGTCCCCCCTTAGAACGATACTGCCCAGAGCGAACCTTAATTTAGTTGAGGATAAAGACACAGCATGGAAACAGGCCCTTCGGTCCACCAAATCCATGCCGACCAGCACTATCCTACACTCTAGGGACAATTTACTTTTTTTTAACTGAAGCCAAATTAACCTACAAACCTGCACGTGTTTGGAGTGTGGGAGGAAACCCGGATAAAATCCACGTGGTCACGGGGAGAACGTACAAACTCCGTACGGACAGCACCCGTAGTCAGGATTGAACCCGGGTCTCTGACACTGTAAGGCAGCGACTCCACTGCTGTGCCACCGCGCCGGCCTCAAACACTTCCAGAAAATGGCAAAAGGAGGGAATTATTCATCCAAACTGATAGCGTTTCACCCCCTGGCTCTGCTTGACTTAAAATGCCACGGCAGCCACGCTAGGCTTTAATCTAGTAGACTTTAGTCAGGTTATAAATGTATACAATACATGTACCACGCCAAAAGCTCCACACGCTTGCCAGTCATGTGACCCCATGGGGTGCTATCCCTTCCCTTGCTTTGAGGGGCGTCTCCACCGCACCCTGCTTCCCAATGTCCAGCAGCGGAGGGGCCCTAGACTGTGGTCCTCCCCCACCGAGCCTTGGCGTTGGCTGCGCCGAGCTTCAGTGCGTCCCTCAGCACGTACTCCTGCTGTCTGGAGCGGGCCAGTCGGCAACATTCCCCGACGGAATCTCCCTCCGCTGGGAAACCAACATGGCTGTTTTCCCCAGGATCAGGGCCCCGGGGCACGGTGAGATATAAAACTAGGCTCGTCATAAATCCAGCAGGAATAACCTCTGGAAGAGGGAATCGGAGTGACTTCCACATCAACACGTCACCACATCACAGGCAGTCGAATCTTGCACCAAGCCTTTGGGGAAACCTTTGCAGTCATAAAGGTTGAAAGGAAATTGATAATCAAATCATGGCTTCCACAGGCTTAACATTATGTGGTGATTTCCCCAGAGCCGTTGCAGGGTGGGATAATAATCAAACGGGACAACTTTTGTTCCATGAGATTCTCAACTCTTTTCATCTTAAACTAATTTTGTAGTTGTTGCTGTCACACTGGATGTAATTACGGGCAATGTGGACACACTGCGCGTCACGGGATTTTCACTAATGCAGATATAATTGACTTCATTTTCTGCTCTCCACACATGCATTACGAATAACGTGACCCTCTTATCCACAGACAAATTAATAAGACCCTTGCGGTCAAAGATCCTCTGAACTCCCCGGCTACCGAGAGTAGGGCTAAGGCAAAGGGAGAACCTGATTAATGGCCTTTTTCTTCTTGCGTCTTGTTCCCAAAACTACACACACACACACACACACACACACACACACACTCACACACACACACACACACACACACACACAGACACACACACACACACACACACAGACACACACACACATGCACACAAACACACACACACACGCACACACTCACATGCACAGACACGCACACACACACACACACACACACACACACACACACACACACACACACACACACACACACACACACTCACACACACACAGACACACACACAGACACAGACACACGCACACACGCACACACACACTCACTCACACAGACACACACACACACTTACGCACGCACGCGCACACACACACACACACACATGCACACACGCACACACTCACACCCACAGACACACAGACACACACACACTCACACTCACACTCACCCACTCGCACTCGCACACACACACACACACACACACACACACACACACACACACACACACACACACACACACACACACACACACACACACACACACACACACGAGCCCAACATCACAGACTGTACCACAGAGAATTTGCAAGCAACAGCTGGCTGAGAGAACAGCGGTGAAGAGTGGCTGCATACCTATTCCAGATGTTATATTAGTTTAGGAACGAAGTGCAGATGCTGGTTTACACTGAAGATGGGCACAAAATGCTGGAGTATCTCAGCGGGACAGGCAGCATCTCTGGAGAGAAGGATTGGGTGCTGTTTTGGGTCGAGTCCCTTCTTCAGACCGCCCAGAAACGCCACCCATTCCTTCTCTCCAGAGATGCTGCCTGTCCCACTGAGTTACTCCAGCATTTTGTGTCATGTTAGTTTAGTTTAGACAGGCAGTGGGGAAACAGGGCCTTCGGCCCATCGAGTCCATGTCGACCAGCGATCACCGCACACTAACGCTACCCAAACACACGAGGGACAATGCACAATTTTATTGAAGCCAATTAACCTGGGAACGTGTCTTTGGAGTGTGGGGGGAAACCAGAGCACCTGGAGAAAACCCATGTAGGTCACGGGGAGAATGTACAAACTCCGTACAGACAGCACCCGTGGTCTGGATCGAACTTGGATCTCTGGCGCTGTAAGGCAGCAACTCTACTGTTGCGCCACTGTGCCACCCCTTTAAAGTCATATTAGCACATCAACGTGGATTGAAAGCAAGAGGAGGCCATTTGGCCCACTTTACGCTACTGAGTCATTCAAAAAAGAATCTCGGCTGACCTGACCTGACCACCCACAAGGTAATTTTACCTCCCTCCATCTACCTTTAGTTTAGGTTAGTTTAGTTGGCTACATTTATCCTTACGTGTACCGAGGAACAGTGAAATGCTGTTTCATTGCGTGCTAACCAGTCAGCGGGGAAACGAGACATGATTACACTGAAGCCGCCCGCACGGTACAGATGCAGGGAGAAAAAAATGGTTGAACTTGGCATCATATTCAGCACGGACATTTTAGGTGAAGTCACCGTTCCTGTGCTATATTGTTATATGTTCTATGAATAGTTATACATTACCCATTCTGCAGGTCCTTTAACCATAATGTCCATATCCAATTCCACCAGCATCTCTGGCCATTCAATCCAGATATCAACCATTCTCTGTGTAAAATATTCCGTGTAAAACTCTTTCCTCTTACCGTAAACCCTCTTGAGTTGAGTTGAGTTTTTTGACAACTGCACCGAGGTACAGTGAAAAGCTCAGAGTCATTTGTTTTTGTTAATCCTGCCACGGGGAAAATATTTTAAACCTCTTATAATGTTATTGCCTCCATCAGATCCCCCCCCCCCCCGTCAAGACGCCTTCAGTCCAGGAAAGACAAGCTCAGCCTGTTCAGTAACTCATGTCCTCCAATTCAGGCAAGATTCCTTCTGCACTTTTTCCAATGGATCGCATCCTTCCAAGAATACAACGGTGTTTCCCAATCAGATCTCAGGATTTATGGCTGCAGAGAAGAATAAGGCAAAGCTTTATGTTTTAATGAGTTACGCTTTGTCTAATGCTTTGGTACTGAGGAAGGCAAGAATTGTGGCAAAGATAGACAGAAAATGCTGGAGTAACTCAGCGGGTCAGGCAGCATCTCTGGATAGGAGGAATGGGTGATGTTTCAGGTCGAGACCCTTCTTCAGACTAAAGGGCCTGTCCCACTTACGCGATTTTTTCGGCGACTTGCCGGCACCCATCATGGTCGCAGCAGGTTGCCGAAAACTTTCAGCGTGTTGAAAATCCAGCGACGACCAGAAAAAGGTACGACTCTTTGGGCGACCGCTCACGGCCATACAGGCTTCACCCCGCGACATGTCGCCTGTATGGTCGTGGGAAAGGCCCTTAAAGGTCAGGGGAGGGGGAGATACAATGATAAGAATGGGAAAGGTGTCAAAAGAGGAGTTCAAGGAGAATGTAGAATAGAACATTGTAAGCTCGGAGAAGGTGACAGCAAAGCAAACAGAGATAAAATGTATAAGAAGGAACGGCAGGTGCTAGAAAATCCAAGGTAGACAAAAATGATGGAGAAATTCAGCGGGTGAGGCAGCATCTATGGAGCAAAGGAAATAGGCAACGTTTCGGGTCGAGACCCATCTTCAGACTGATCAGTTTCACCCGCTGAGTTTCTCCAGCATTTTTGTCTACCAGAGATAAAATGTAATCAGGCAGACAGTCAGACTGGTCATGGAACTGGGAAGGGAGAGGGATGGAGAGAGAGGGAAAGCAAGGGTTACCTGATATAAGAGAAGTCAATATTCATAACCCTTGGGGTTTTAGCTGCACAAGCGAAATATGAGGTGCTGTTCCTCCAATTTGCGCTTGGCCTCAAATGGTGAGTGTGTGAATTGTGCTGGTCTATCATAGAATTGGCGATAGACACAAAGTGCTGACCTCAGCAGGTCAGGCAGTATCTCTGGGGAAAAAAGGATGGATGATGTTTTGGGTTGGGAACCTTCTTCAGACCCAAAATGTCACCCATCCCTTTTCTCCAGAGAAGCTGCCTGACCGTTGTCCCGCTGAGTTACTCCATCCAGCACTTTGTGTCTATCTTCGATATGAACCGGCACCTGCAGTTCCTTGTCTCTATCATAGAATCGGACTGACCTCTCAAGTCAAGTTGAGTTTACTACCATGTGTACAAGAACAGCGAGGTGCAGGTGCAATGACAATCTTGCTTGTAGCAGCATCACAGGCATGTAGACAAGGACAAACACACAAAACAAATTATACACACTTGACATTCTTAAAAGAAAGTGTGCAGACATTTGTGTACAGCCTGGATGAGAAAGTGGAATAATGTAATTAGAAAAGACAAGTCCTTGGTAAAACAACAGGTGGATTTACTTTTTTGCATATCTTTCATTCATTGTTCTTTATCTCTCCACATCACCGTCTATATCTCTCGTTTTCCCTTATCCCTGACCAGTCTGAAGAAGGATCTCGACCCGAAACGTCACCCATTCCTTCTCTCCAGAGATGCTGCCTGTCCCGCATTGCTATCTGGATGCATCACAACTTGGTTTGGCAACAGATCTGCCCAAGACCACAGGAAAATGCAGAGAGTAGCCAGTCCATCGCACAATCCAGCTTCCCCACCACCGACTCCATTCACACCTCACACTGCCCTGGGAAAGCAGCCCTTCCAATCTTCTAGCTTTCTCTCCGTCCCATCCTACAATCAGTCTGCAGGCGGGCCCTGTCCTGAAGCATCGTCTATCCATCAGCCTGACCCGCTGAGTTACTCCAGCACTTTGTGTCTTTCCAACTTAATCAAGAACCTTTTTCACCCGGGTAAATTTATCTTCTCCCCTCTCCTGTTGCGACAGCAGATACTGCTCGAGAGCATGTCACACCAGATTCAGAAATAGCTTCATCCCTGCGATTACCAGTCTACTGAACAGCCAAACTTCCTTTGTCTTCTGAGGAAGTAGAAGCATTGGTGTACCGTAATGGTTATTGCTTCAATATAGTTGGTCAAAATCAAATTGTAGGGACATGAAGCTCTCCACCATCTCCACTTTGGCAGCATTGATGTGGATTGGGATGTACACTTCCACCCACTTCCTGAAGGTTGTTGTCCTGACTCCATGTTGCTCAGCTCTCTGTCACTTAGCTGAACCCCTTCTCATCAGTGTTCAAGATCTGACCCGCTACAACGGTGTCATCCGCCATCTTGTAAATGGGGTAAAGGGCCTGTCCCACATGGGCAACCTAATCTGCGAGTTTAGAAGAGTGTCTTCGACCTTCAAACTCGCAGCATGGTCGACACGTGGTCCTAGGAGGTCCGATGAGGTAGCTGGAACTCTCCTTCATGCTAGGTCGCGGAAAATGTTTCAGCATATTGAAAGATTTTCCGCGAGTAAAATTTGGTCGGCATGGGTCTTTTTAACTCGTAGTGCAGTGGATTGGGGTCGCTTCGTACTTACAGGCAGTCGAGGGCAGCCGTATGCAATCTCCTTCGCTGACTGGGCATTTTGATTGGCTCATTGGAGTTTCAGGACCAAGGAAGACATACCCGTAGGTAAAATGCCCGCTAAACTTTATTAAACTTTATTAAAAGTGTCTTCATTCCTTCTCCCCCCCCTTCTCCTCCCCCTTCTCTCCCCTTCTACCTCCCTTCTCTCCCCCTCTCTCCCCTTCTACCCCCCCCAGCCCTTCCGCGCTCTCTAAAGGACTTACCATACACTGTGGCAGCCGTTTACCTTCCTCTTCGTCGTGCAGACAGCGCTCCCCCGCTTTCCCTGGCCCCCGCCTTCCCGCTGTGTTTGTGTGTGTGTGTGTGTGTGTGTGTGTGTGTGTGTGTGTGTGTGTGTGTGTGCGGTGGGTTGATCCAGCCCGCGGTTCCGTCGATCCAGCTCGTGGTTTCAACGCAGCCGGTCGATCCAGCTCGTGGTTTCAATGCAGCCGGTCGATCCAGCTCGAGGCTGTCCGGGCAAGTGCCCTCGAGCTTGAAGGTCGAAGAGAGTCTTCTGGGCTCGCGGATTAGGTCGCCCAAGTGGGACAGGCCCTTTAGAGCTGGCTTTGGTTGCATAGTCGTGAGTGTGCAGTGAGTGAAGTAAGGGGTCGTGAACGTGTCCTTATTGGGCACTAGTGCTGAGAGTGGTACAGGAGTCACCTCGAAGGTGAGAGAGAGGGAGAAACCGTAATCAGAGCCCGAGGGTCAACTTTATCATGCAAAGGGTGGTGGATATGTGGGATGAGGAAATGTTGGAGCCTGTACAATTACGACATTTAAAAATAAATTTGGGCAGGTATACATTGGGAAAGTAGCCAGTTCAGAGGGATATGTCAAATGTAGAGAAATGGACCTAGCTTAGATGGGGAATCTTGGTCACCATGGAGAAGCAGAAGAAGCGGTTTCAATGCTGTATGACTATCACTCCACCACAGTCTATTCTCTGTATTATCTCAGTACACCATTGTTTTGTTCGAATGCGAGGGAATCACTACAATAGCAGGCAATAATTAAAACAAATTAAAATGCTTTTAATCTCGCTGGAGACATGGTCAGGAATAAATGAGCCGATCTTTAGGAGACTTCAATACCTTATCTGTGTAATCCTGAGGAGATTTGCAGTGCCTTGGGTCGCTTGCTTCATCGGTCGGTCACTCGAGGCTGTTTTTCATTTTCTCTCTCCTCGGCCTTCTTCATGATGTGTTGTCCCGGGCCGCTTGTACTCTGTGGCACGGGGAAGAGATAAGCCCGAGAGAAAAGCCGGGTTAGATTTCCCCGAGTACCTGGGCAAACAAGTGGGCAATACAAAGGGCCACAGCTGGTCCGGTGAAGTGTGCTCTGCAAACATCAGTTCAACTCAGCGGCAGCACCAAATGAAGAACAAACATCGGAGGACAATAGACTGCAGGCGGATGCCCCGATCTCGGGATTAAGGTCCTACTCATGCTATCTTTTTCTAGTTATCCGAGGATTTTGGACTCAAATGGGATTTGAAATGCAAGCCTCTGATCCGATGGGAATGGGAGGCGGGGGGGGGGGGGGGTTGGTGCTGTGATGTGTGGCGGTGAATGACAACAGCCCAACTACTCCGAGTCAAAGACCCAGCAAATCCAAACTCCAAATTGGTTTACAGTTTACTTGAAGAAGAAAATAATTTCTGGTTGAATTGGTCCACTTTAAAATTGAATTAGGTCGCTGGAAGTGGGATTTCTTATCGTTTCCTGTCAGGCCCCATCATGAGTGGTAGTGGGACTTATTACCAGCACAGTACTGTGTGGGAGGATGTGGGGTTGAACTGACTCCAGAGGTGTGTGTTCAAAGTTCAGAATTTTCCTCCAAGAACCACTTTTTCTAGATGAGACAGCTTCGAATGGAGAGAAAAGGTTCCAAGGTGCTGATGTGAAGATACTCTCTCCTGGGCCCTCTTTCATATTATCTATCAATCAGCACAATTAAATCGGAGACCGTTCATTCCCTTCCCTGGCCCAGCTTGACTCTGTGTTCAGTAGTTGTCACGTTTCCAAAAAACACTGCACTTCAGAGTAGGAGCTGCTAAACGCAAATTGGAGGAACAGCATCTCATATTTCGCTTGGGCAGCTTACAGCCCAGTGGTGCGATTATTGAATTCCCTAACTTCAAGTAGCCCCGACATTCCCTCTCTCTCTATCCCTCCCCCACCCAAGTCGCACTAGCTTCTCGTTTTCGCCCGCAAACACCTAACAACCGCCTGTTTCCTTTACCATCATTACTTATTTGCATATCTTTCGTTCATTGTTCTTTATCTCTCTACATCATCGCCTGTATCTCTCGTTTCCCTTATCCCTAACCATTCTGAAGAGGGGTCTCGACCCGAAATGTCACCCATTCTTTCCATCCAGAGATGCTGCCTGTCCCGCTGAGTTACTCCAGCATTTTGTGTCTATCATGAGTTATGAAGTTATTGAATTGAATTGAATTAAATTATCCGTTATTGTCACTCAGACCTTTCGGTCTGAACAAAATTTTGCTGCCTTGCAGTGATACATATAATAAATTAACAAAAACACACAATAAACACAGATTTAACATCCACCGCAGTGAGTTCACCAGGCACCTCCTCACTGTGATGGAAGGCAAAAGTCTTAGTCTTTGTCTCTTCCCTCCTTGTTCTTCCTCTGCGCTGAGGTGATCCAGGCCTCCGATGTTGTGACCACGCCGGGTGATGGTAAGTAAGTCAGTCCCGCTGCTGAATTCGAGTTCCATGAACGGGCCGGTTCAAACTCCCTGGCCCAGGGCGGTCGAAGCTGCCGAAGCTGCCGCCCTCCAGTCCAGCGGACGAAGCTGTTGTTGCGGGAGCTCCGGCTGCGAGCTCCCGACGATGTCGTCCATTGGGCCCGCGGCCAAACCTCCGAGTTATGAAGTTCTCTGGGACATCCATGGGTACTGATGGCACAAACAAATTCTTTGTTTCTTGTTCTGCAGAGGGACATGCAGTTTAACAGTCTGAAGAAGGGTTCTGACCCAAAAACATCACCCGTCCTTTTTCTCCGGAGATGCTGCCTGACCCACTGAGTTACTCCAGCACTTTGTGTCTATCTTCAGTTAAAAAGCAGCATCTGTAGTTCCTTCCCCACATCGAGTTTTGTTGAGTTTAGTTTATTGAGGTTCAGTGATAAGCTTTTGTTGCGTGCTAACCATTCAGCGGAAAAACAATGTGTGATTACATTCGAGCCATCACAGTGTACAGACATATGATACAGAGGGAAAAAAGTTTCATGCAAGGTAAATCTACATGCAAATGAAAATATACCTTCAATTTGTGACCAATATTGAATATACAATTTCAATAGTAAATTGAGCAAAAGGGAATTATATATTTGATCGACAGAGCTTACATATTTGATTCAGTACGTTGAAGAATACTTTCTTGAACTTGTACAGGTGGTTGGTAGTGAGCAGATTGACTGGACGTATCACGGCCTGGTTCAGCAACTTGAATGTCCAGGAACTAAGAATATTACAGAGAATGATAGACTTTGCCTGGCCCATCACAGATGCTGATCTCCCCACCATTGATGAGATCTATAGAAGTCGCTGCCTCAAAAAGGCAGCCAACATCATCAAAGACCCACACCACCCTAACTATGCCCTCATCTCACTCCTAGCATCGGGAAGAAGATACAGGAAACTGAAAACAGCCACCACCAGGTTGAAGAAGAGCTTTACCCCAACACCCATCAGGGTCTTGAACACGACACGACTCTAAACTAAACTATAAACTTCTATGAATTGTCTTCAGTTGCACTAAGAACTTTGGGATTTTTAGCACGAATTTCGTTGTTATTAATTATTAGTTTTCTGTTTATAATATATTATCTGTGTGTATTATGTTTACTGGCCTGAAAAAGTGTTATTGTTCCGTTGGCAATTAAACACTCTTGTCTGAAGTCTGAAGAAGGGTCTCGACCCATTCCTTCTCTCCAGAGATGCTGCCTGTCCCGCTGAGTTACTCCAGCATTTTGTGTCTACCTTCGATCTAAACCAGCATCTGCAGTTCTTTCCCAATCACTCTTGACTCTCTCACTCTTGATAGAGAGAAAACAGAGGTGAAACTGAAAAAAGCTCAGTGGCACAGGCAGCATATGTGGAAAGAGGAACAGAGTTAGCATTTCAGCTGGGAGTTTAGTTTATTAGTTTAGTTTATTGTCACGTGTACCGTGGTACAGTGAAAAGCTTTTGTTGCGTGCTAACCAGTCAGCGGAAAGACTATACAGTTAAAGGGAAAAACGTGAATAATGCTTAGTGCAAGTTAAAGTCCAATAAAGTCTGATTAAAGATAGTCCGAGGGTCTCCAATGAGGTAGATAGTAGCTGCAATCTAGTTGTCGGTAGGATGGTTCAACGCCTGATAACAGCTGGGAAAAAAAAGGTCCTGATGGGAGAGGGGAGAAGAGGGAGTGCCCGGGGTGCGACTCGTCCTTGATTATGCTGGTGGCCTTTCTGAGGCTAAAGTGCAGATGGAGTCAGTGGAAGGGAGGTTAGTTTGTGTGATGGCCTGGGCTGCGTCCACAATTCTCCGCAATTAATTGCTGTCTTGAATGGAGCTGTTCCCAAATCGTAGATGGACACAAAATGCTGGAGTAACTCAGTGGGACAGGTAGCATCTCTGGAGAGAAGGAATGGGCGACATTTCGGCTCGAGACCCTTCTTCAAACTGGGTGTCAGGGGAAAGGGGATTGTTCCCAAACCATGTTGTGATGCATTCTGATTAAGATGCTTTCCCAGGCGCATCTGAATGAATGAGGTCTTCATTCTGAAATGTTACTTCTGTTTCTCTGTCCACAGATGCTGCCTGACCCGATAGAACACAGAACATAGAACGGTACAGCCCAGGGGCAGGTCCTTTAGCCCACTATGTCTGGGACAAACATTCGGCCAGGTTAAACTAGTCTCCTTTTCATGCTCATTGTTCCATTTTTATATCAGACTTCCAGCCTCTGCATTTCTATGGTTTACAGAAAAAATAGCAGCTTACATGAGTGAGATGGGAAAGCAGAAGTACTGAAATAGAAATAAAATGCCTCGTGCCATTGTTCGAGTGTTCAGCTCTTCCGACACCAAGCCAGAACATTAGCTGAACTGCGGGCAAAATGTGAAACCCATTGAACAAATAGAGTTTACAGTTAAGAAGTGGCACAGTGGCACAGTTGAAAAATCCACCGCCTCATAACAGCAGAGTCCCGAGTTCAATAGACAATAGACAATAGGTGCAGGAGTAGGCCATTCGGCCCTTCAAGCCACCACCGCCATTCAATGTGATCATGGCTGATCATCCCCAATCAGTACCCCGTTCCTGCCTTCTCCCCATATCCCCTGACTCCGCTATTTTTAAGAGCCCTATCTAGCCCTCTCTTGAAAGCATCCAGAGAACCGGCCTCCACTGCCCTCTGAGGCAGAGAATTCCACAAACTCACCAATCTCTGTGAGAAAAAGTGTTTCCCCGTCTCCGTTCTAAATGGCTTACTCCTTATTCTTAAACTGTGGTCCCTGGTTCTGGACTCCCCCAACATCAGGAACATGTTTCCTGCCTCTAGCGTGTCCAAACCCTTAACAATCTTATATGTTTCAATAAGATCCCCTCTCATCCTTCTAAACTCCAGAGTGTACAAGTCCAGCCGCTCCATTCTCTCAGCATATGACAGTCCCGCCATCCTGGGAATTAACCTTGTAAACCTACGCTGCACTCCCTCAATAGCAAGAATGTCCTGACCTCAGGCGCTGTACAGACAAGCACCCGTAGTCAGGAGCAAACCCGGGTCTCCGGCGCTGTAAGGCAGCAACTCTACCGCTGCACCGCTGATTGTGGGGTGTTAAATCAGACAGTGGGGAGAATTAAATAGGACTTGTATAGAATGGCTGTAAATGGATGACCACACTGGCCATTCCTTAGTGTGTACTCAATGGGCCGAAGGGCCTGTTTCTATGCTGTATATCTCCATTGACTTCCATAACTTTCAAAAGGCATTTAAGGGTGCCACAGTGGCTCAACAGTAGAGCTGCTGCCTTACAGCACCACAGACACTGTTTCGATCCTGACCACGGGTGCTGTTTGTATGGAATGAGTGCATTCACCTTGTGACCGCGCGGCTTCCTCCGGGTGCTCCGGTTTCATCCCACATTCCAGAGATAAAATCATGAGAGGAATAGATCGGGGAGATGTACAGAGTCTCTTGCCCGGAGTAGGGGAATCGAGGACCAGAGGACATAGGTTCAGGGTGAAGGGGAAAAAAATTAATAAGATTCCGAGGGGTAACCTTTTCACACAAACGGTGGTTGGTGTATGGAACAAGCTGCCAGGGGAGGTAGTTGAGGCTAGGACTATCCCATTGTTTAAGAAACAGTTAGACAGGTACCTGGATAGAACAAGTTTGGAGGGATATGGACCAAGCGCAGGCAACTGGGACTAGGGTAGCTGGGACATTGTTGGCCAGTGTGGGCAAGTTGGACTGAAGGGCCTGTTTCCACACTGTATCATTCTATGACTCTATAACTCTAATGACGTGCAGGTTTGAAGGTTAATTGGCATCTGTAAATTGCTCCTAGAGTGCAGGATGCAAATGTGGAATTAGAGTGAACGGGTGATCGATGGTCGATGTGGTCCCAGTGTGCCAAAGGCCTGTTTCCGTAATGTATCTCTAAGCATTTGGACAGATATGTGGAAAGGAAGGGGGTTCAGAGGGATATGGGCCAAATGAAGGCAAATGGGACTTGCCCAGAACACCAGCTTGGCATAAACTAGGGCCGAAGGGCCTGTTCCTCTTCTGTACAGGTCTATGACTCTATAGACAGACACAGAATGCTGGTGTAACTCAATGAGACAGGCAGCATCTCTGGAGAGAAGGAATGGGTGATGTTTCGGGTCGAGGCCCTTCTTCAGACTCCAGTGTCTGAAGAAGGGTCTCGACCTGAAACGTCACCCATTCCTCTCCAGAGCTGCTGCCTGTCCCGCTGAGTTACACCAGCATTCTGTGTCTATCTTTGGTGCAAACCATCACCTGCAGTTCCTTCCTAGACAGCTCCGCTCTAAGATCTTTGGACAGCTCTACGACTCGACTGGAAGGAGACTGACTGGCCCTTGTCAAACCGTACCTTGCAAACACTGAGTGGGATTCAGTGCAGTGAAGAGTGGAATCAAAGGATTACAGCAAGCTGTTTCAAATGCATTTGCTTCAGAGCTATGCACTAACTAAAAGCAGAAGCGCTGAGTTTTGCTGCACATTCAAAGATCAGAGCAAGTACATTCTCACCAATTACTTGGAACATTTTGATTTAAAACAGCTGTGCAAATGAGTATAAACATAAGGTCTATATATTTGTCAATACCATGGTGGACCTGGGGTTAAAGAAATCTACTTTTATTAATAAAGCTCACCGACGCTCCACTGGGCAAAATATAACCCCAGATTCCATCTGTACTCAACACTGAGTTTGGACAGCCATCACTGCTGTGTTTTAGGAATGTGAGCCAATTGAGGATACAGGGCCATTTAATCTGATCTTGACTTGCTGATCGCTGGTGGTGGGTGTATTGGATGAGCTGCTGGAGGAGGTAGTTGAGGCAGGTACCATCATGATGTTTAAGAAACATTTGAACAAGTACAGGTTTAGAGGGATCTGGGCCAAACGCAGGCAGGTGGGACTAGTGTAGATGGGACATGTTGGTTGGTGTGGGCAAGTTGGGCCAAAGAGACTGATTTCCACACTGTATCACTGTGGGGAACCTTTTCATGTTGGAATGCCGCATTAAGTTAGCTGTAATCTAATAAGAACGCATCCATGAAACTTCAATTAGATATACTTAAAAATGTACATTATTTACATTTACAAATGTACATTACTCGAGGGACTGAGTTATAGGGAGAGGTTGTGTGGGTTGGGACTTTATTCCTTGCGATGTGGAGATTCAGGGGAGATCTTAGCGAGGTAGATAGTGTGAAAGTATTAAATGTACAAATAAAACATCAGTAAGTCATGAGGGCTATTTTGTTAAAATAGCCCTCATGACTTACTGATGTCTTAATTGTCGCCGTCAGTCGAGGAGGATTATTTCATTGAATCTTCTTTTACTCTTTGGCATTTTAAATATTTTTAAATACTTAAATATTAAAATATTAAAAAATTGTCTTTTATATTAAGATTAAAAAAAATAAAAGCAATAAAAGATGAACAAAACATATTAATAAAAATAAAAGGTAGACAAAAATGCTGGAGAAACTCAGTGGGTGAGGCAGCATCTATGGAGCGAAAGAAATAGGTGACGTTTCGGGTCGAGATCCTTCTTCAGTTCTGAAGGTCTCGACCAGAAACGTCGAGATCCTTTAGGTGACCCTTTTTCGCCATATTTCCTTCGCTCCATACATGCTGCCTCACCCGCTGAGTTTCTCCAGCATTTTTGTCTACCTTCCATTTTCCAGCATCTGCAGTTCCTTCTTAAATAAGAATAAAATGATTTGTTCTACAAAATTTGGATTCATTCAAAATGGCGCACTTAATGGCCTTAAGGCCGCAGGTTCCCCACCCCTGCTCTATGTAATTGGCTCTGCTTTCCCTTGACTGCCCCAGAGTCCAAATGTCTGTTGATCTCGCCTTTGAGCACATTCAGTAATTTAGTTTTGTTTAGTTTAGACATACAGTGCAGAAACAGGCCCTTCGGCCCACTGAGTCCGTTATGACCAGCGATCCCCGCACACTAACACTACCCTACACACACTTGGGACAATTTTACATTTCTACCATGCCAATTAACCTCCAAACCTGTACGTCTTTGGAATGTGGGAGGAAACCAAAGATCTCGGAGAAAACCCATGCAGGTCACGGGCAGAACGGAGAAAACTACGTACAGCCAAGCACCTGTAGTCAGATCAAACCTGGTTCTCTGGCGCTGAAGTGCAGTAGCTCTACCGCTGCACCACCTGTGTATAAAATAGCTCCACCTGCACAGCTCCTTGGGGTAAAGTTCCAAAGAGGCACAATTCCGGGAGAGAAGAAATTTCTCGCCATCACCATCTCAAATCAACGCTTCCCTAAGATTTACGAGAATGTTGCCAGGACTCGAGGGACTGAGTTATAGGGAGAGGTTGTGTGGGTTGGGACTTTATTCCTTGCGATGTGGAGATTCAGGGGCGATCTTAGCGAGGTGTATCAAATTTAGAGGGGAATAGATAGTGTGAACTTTTATTTTTCCCCAGGGTTTGGGAGTAGAGGACATAGATTCTCAAGGACTAGAGGACATCGGTTTAAGGTCAGAGGAAAACAATTGAAAAGGAACCTGAGGGGCAACTTTTTCACACAGAGGGGTGGTGACTGTATGAAAGGAGCTGCCAGAGAAGGTAGTTGAGGCAGGTACAATAACAAGTATTTGCGGCACGTGGGACAGCGCTGAGTTGCTGCCTTACAGCGCCGGAGACCCGGGCTCTGTCTGAACGAAGTTTGTACGTTCTCCCCGTGACCTGCGTGGGTTTTCTCCGAGATCTTTGGTTTCCTCCCACACTCCAAAGACGTACAGGTTTGTTGGTTAATTGGCTTGGTAAATGTAAAAATTGTTCCTAGTGGGTGTAGAATAGTGATAATGTGCAGGGAACGCTGGTCGGCGCGGACCCGGTGGACCGAAGGGCTTGTTTCCGCGCTGCATCTCTATACTAAACTAAACTAAACAACATTTAAACGACATTTGGACAGATACATGGATAGGAAAGGTTTAGAGGGATATGGGACAAATGTGGTAAAATGGGACTAGTATAGATGGGTATGTTGGTCGGCATGGATGTTTCCATGCTATAGGACTCTATATGGACCTGTATTCAAAGACTATGATCCAGGTTCCATCACCAGGGAATATATCGCCTCACATGCGTCTCAATGTAACCAACTGAGATTCATTGTAATACAGTTCAGAAACAGGCCCTTCAGCCCAACTCATCTGTGCTGTTCTCTCTGAGCTAATCCCGTCTGCGTGTGTTTGGCCAATATCCATCCAAGCCTTTCCGATCCATTAATCTATACAAATGCCTTTTAAGTGGTTCCTGACTGTGAGCGCTGTTTGTACGGAGTTTGTACGTTCTTCCCGTGCCCGCGTGGGTTTTCTCTGGGTGCCCCGGTTTCCTCCCACACTCCAAAGACGTAGGGGTTGGTAGATTAATTGGCTTTGGTAAAAATTGTACATTGGCCCTCGGGTGTAGGACCATGTTAGTATATGGGGTGATCGCTGGACAGCACGGACTGAGAGGGCTGAAGGGCCCATTTTCACGCCGTATCTCTACAGGCTAAAGTCTGGGCTACATCCACGTCTCCACAATCACTTTCTGTCCTGGGCAGAGCAGTTGCCAAACCAAGCTGTGATGCATAAGATAGGTTTAAGTGTTGTGACTCTATCCATGTTCTCCAGGGATGCAGCCTGACCCGCTGAGTTTGTCCAGCATTTTGTGTGTTTTTATACAGTCTGTCTTTGTCTGTTGAGGGCCTGTCCCACCAGCATGCAACTCTATGCGATGAGCGCGACCTAACGTGGTCGCTTGAACCGTCCGGCGTCGCGGGGCCGGTCCCACTTCGATAGCCGGAGCCGTGCCGAATTGTGGGGAGTTCGTCCCGACATCGCGCGGGGCTCCGAAAAACTGACTGTGTTCAAAAATTCCACGCGGCAACGACTTGTCGGCTTGCAGCCGCCTCAACGCATTACACACCGTCTCGACGTCGTGCCTCCGTGACCCTCTATGTGTGTGGCTCCGTGGCCCTCTGTGTGTGTGCCTCTGTGCCCCTCTCTGTGTGCCCCTCTCTGTCCTGGCGAACTTACCTTAAGACTTCGCTCCAAGTTCGCCTCACTTTGCGCCGCTTTGCGCCACTCACCCGACCTCCGCGCGGCCCTCAGTGCCGGTTTGGTCGCGCTTGACGCATGCAGGCACATGCTGGTGGGAACGGCCCTGTACAGGGGATCGCCCGACCACCGCGCGGCCCCCGCTTCTAGTTTGATCGCGCTCATCACATGGAGTCTGATGCTGGTAGGACAGGCCCTTTAGGATCTAAGTGAAGTCACCACCGCCCTTGTCCCGTATTTGACTGCTTCTGCTCGGGTTGAGGGGACTGTCGGGTCAGAGAGCCGCGTCCGGCCCCGCCTCACCCGTCCCTACGTAGTGCAGCCCATGGAGTGCAGCAGCAGCGCTTCGCCCGTGGCCCCGGTCAGCTGTCCGGCCTTCGCTTACCGCCGACCCCACCACCCCTCCTTCTCATGGCCGATCATCGGTTCATGAGTTGGGCGGGGCGCCGGAGTTTGCATGCGACGTTGCCCGGGGCCAAGACTCCTCAGCTGGCCCGCCGGCTGGGCTTTGTGTGCAGTCCAGCACCCGGGCCAACTCATCATTCACCCAGCCACTGCCGAGTTGGTCAACCGTCGGGAATTTGACCCATATTTTGACCTTTTCTTCCTTATTTGGGAGTGAGAAGGTTGGCGACCCAAGCTGGAAACATCCCCATGGCCCCCTCCCCCCCCCCCCCCCCCCCCCGTCCTTCCCACTCGCTTTACAATCGCTTCCAGCAACACCGTGCGTCTGCTGTCACCGACGTTTCCTTCAGAGGGAGACGGAACATCAGCGATGGCACCGGCCCAGAGATCGAGCTGTTTCTCTGCTCGCCGAGCAGGAAACATAAATCTGGCCACAGGCAGCTGTTAATGAATAGAATGCACCTCCAGTGAGTCCTGGCACCGGCAGCACCACATCTGTTTGGCAGATGTCCACGCGTGGCGCGCTGGAAATGTGAGCTGCAGAAGCAACAGCCCACTCCCACCTCACCGGGCTGATCTCCACCCCAGCCCCTTCCCCAAGGAGCTTAACCCATGTGTTACTCTCAGTTGGAGACACAAGCAGAAAAACTGGAGTAACTCAGCGGGTCCGGCAGCATCTCTGGAGAAAACAGGATGGGTGAAAGATACAGCATGGAAACAGGCTCTTCGGCCCACCAAATCCACTCTGACCATCTATCACCTGTCCACACTCTGATGTCAGACTTTTCAGTCTCAGTCCGAAGCAGGGTTCCGACCCGAAACGTCACCCATCCTTCTTCTCCAGAGATGCTGCCTGACCCTCTGAGTTACTCCAGCACTTTGCGCCTATCTTTGGTATAAGCCAGCATCTGCAATTCCTCTTTCCTACCTTTTAGTTTCAGTTTTTAGTTTATTAGAGATACAGCGTTGAAACAGGCCCTTCGGCCCGACGAGTCTGTGCCCACCAACGTTCACCCCCTGCACTGGTTCTATCCTACACAAGGGGCAATTTGCAGAAGCAAATTAACCTACAGACCTGTGTGTATTTGGAGTGTCAGGATTAAGGTCTAGGTCTCTGGCGCTGTGAGGCAGCAACTCTACCGCTGCGCCACTGTGCCAACACCGTGTCGGACACAAATCTTGAGCAGCTGAGGGACCTCGCTTCCAAATTCTCCACAGTTGATGCACAAGATAGATTTTATTTGACAGATGCACTACTTCATCTTTTAATGGCTAGTAGAAGGCTACGCTCTCACCTTTGGTATTGGTATTGGTTTATGATTGTCACATGCACCGAGGTACAGTGAACAACTTTGTGTGCGAGCTATCCAGGCAAATCATACCACACATCAGGCCACACACAAGTGCAACAAGCAATGAGAAAGAAGAATAACCATCGTACCGAATGTGGTGTTACATAGTTACAGTAGCAGAGAAAAAGTGCAAGGTTCGCAGTGAGGTAGGGTGGAAGATGGAGACTACTCCCTGGTTTATGGGATGACCGTTCAGTAGTCTGACAACAAGTTGTTCCTGAATCTGGTGGTATGTGAGTTTCCCGGCTTTACCATGCACTAAACATTATACCCCAGTTATCACGTATCTATTCACTGTAGATGGATCGATTGTAATCATGTATTGTCTTTCTGCTGACTGGTTAGCACGCAACAAAAGCTTTTCACTGTGCCTCGGTACACGTGACAATACACTAAGCCGAAAGTTAAGGGCCTGTCCCACCAGCATGCGATTCCATGCGGTGAGCGCGACCAAACCGGCAGCGGGGGCTGCGCGGAGGTCGGATGATACCCGTACAGGGCCGTTACCACCAGCATGCGCCTGCATGCGGCAAGTGCGACCAAACCAGCAGCGAGGGCCGCGCGGAGGTCGGGTGAGTGGCGCAACGCGGCGCAAAGTGAGGCGAACTTGGAGCGAAGTCTTAAAGGTAAGTTCGCCAGGACAGAGAGGGACACACAGAGAGGGGCACAGAGGCACACACAGAGAGGGTCACGGAGCCACACACACAGAGGGTCACGGAGGCACCTACAGATAGGTTCACGGAGGCACGACGTCGAGGCGGTGTGTAATGCGTCAAGGCGACAGCGAGCCGACAAGCCGTTGCCGCGCGGAAATTTTGAACATGGTCAGTTTTTCGGAGCCCCGCGCGTTGTCGGGACGAACTCCGCACAATTCCGCACGGCTCCGGCGATCGAAGTGGGACCGGCCCTGCGACGCCGGACGGCTCAAGCGACCACGTTAGGTCGCGCTCATCGCATGGAGTTGCATGCTGGTGGGACAGGCCCTTTAAGCTTTTGAACCTTTGCCTGATTGGAGAGGAGGGAAGAGGGAATGACGTGGCTGAAAATGGTCCTGGGTTTTGTTGGCTGCTTTCCTGTGACATTGTGAAGCGTAGAAGGAGTCCACGGTGGGGAGGCTGGTCTGTGTGATGGTCTGTGGAGGCCAAGTCAATGGATACTTTTTAGGCAGAGATGGATAGATTCTTGATTAGTACGGGTGTCAGGGGTTTATGGGGAGAAGGCAGGGGAATGGGGTTGCGAGGGAGAGATAGATCAGCCATGATTGAATGGCGGAGTAGACTTGACGGGCCGAATGGCCAAATTGTGCTCCTATCCCTTGTGAACTCATGAAAACCAAACTAAACTAAAATTTATGGCTAGCATGAGGACATTGGGCCGAAGGGCCTGCTCCTGCGCTGTATGACTCCGTGCCTGTACCGAGGCAGCATGTCTATCATTCTATAGCTGTTTGTGAGGTCTCTGACATTCAGCAGCTGCGTGATGCCCCCCCAAAAAGAAGCAGTCAAACTCGAATCCCTGTGCGACTTCTACACTTCAAAAGTGCTCCGGTGGAGGGGTGATGCAGGCCTTTCCTGAGCTGTTAACAGCAGCCGCCTGTCGGAAGTGCCAGGGTTTTTAGCGTGAGCAGGAAGGGCCTCGCTCAGTCCAACCTGCCCTCCCTGAGCCTCAGCCTCAGCCGCACCTGCAACCAATTTACTAAACTGCACGGAGACCTCTAAACAACGTCCGTACTTCGATCTGCCAAGATCCTGCTGAAGTAATTTCAGCACACACTCCAGTCTGGATAAAATTGGTGGCATAATCTGTTCCACTCCACCATTGTGCCTCTGCGAAAATTCACCCCTCTCGTGGCGCTGTGTTTGATCTCTCGATGTGTTGACGTTATAATTAAAGTCGTTACGTTGATAAGAACCTTCCCTGCCTTTATAGTTTATAATTACCTCACAAGCATTTAAAAAATAATGCATGTGTAGGAAGGAACTGCAGACGTTGGTTTAAAGCGATGAAAGACACAAAACGCTGGTTTAACTCAGCGGGACGGGCAGCATCTATAGAGGGAAGGAATGGATAACGTTTCAGGTCTGAAGAAAGGTCGGGTCTAAAGAAGGGTCTCGACCTGAAACGTCACCCATTCCTTCTCTCCAGAGATGTTGCCTGTCCCGCTAAGTTACTCCAGTATTTTAAGTCTATCTAAAATACTGGAGGGGGAGGAGAAAAAATAAGGCACTCGTCATGGATTTTATCTTTAATGTTGTCACTTACTTCACCCATTTGCCAATCACTGCCCTCACTTGTATCCACCTAACGCGCCCACACCTCTCATTCCCATCTTCCCCCCACACTCCATCAGTCTGCCTGTGTATATATATATATATATATATATATATATATATATATATATGGTCTATAGTATATGGACACACTGATCTGATCTGTATTTATGCCTACAATATTCTGTTGTGCTGCAGCAAGCAAGAATGTCATTGTCCTATCTGGGACACATGACAATAAAACCTCTTGACTTGACTTGACTTGTTCTCCCCGTGACCGTGTGGTTCCCCCCCATAACTCAAAGGCATACGGGTTGATTGTTTGGCCTCCATAAAATGCCTCCGGTGCAGGTTAATGGCAACAAGGGTGGCACAGTGGTAGAATTGCTGCCTTGGTAGAATTGTAGAATGGCTCGATCCCGACTACGGGCGCTGTCTGCACGGAGTTTGTACGTTCTCCCCGTGACCTGCGCAGATTTTCTCCAAGATCTTCGGTTTCCTCCCACTCTCCAAAGATGCATAGTTATGTAGGTTAATTAGCTTGCTGCATGTGTAAATGGTCCCTTGTGTGCATAGGATAGTGTTAGTGTGCGGGGATCGCTGGTCGGCGCGGACTCGGTGGGCTGAAGGGCCTGTTGCCGCGCTGTATCGCTGCAGGTTTGTTGGTTAATTAGATTCTGTAAATTGCCACTGATGTGTAGGGAGTGGATGAGAAAGTGGGATAACATAGAACGATGGTCGGAGTGGACTCGGTGGGCTGAAGGTCCCGTATCCATGCTGTATCGTTAAACTATACTAAACTAGATTGGATTAAAAACAGTATTCGGTTCACATATGATTCAAATAAAGTATTAAAATAGCAGAAATATAGATTAGACTGGATTTCTTTGGATATCATCAAGTGTTTGGGTGCAAATGTTAAAGAAGCTGTTTGTCCATTTTGGGGAACATTTAATATCAATGAAATGGAGCCATAATTTCCAATTTTAATTGCTGCTCAACGCTGCCACCTCTCGGAAGATCTATGATATGATCTTTTCGTCTGCTGATGCTGGAAATCCTGAGCAAAACACAAAGTGCTGGAGTAACTCAGCAGGTCAGGCAGCATCTGTGGAGGGGATGGATAGGTGATGTTTTGGACTGAAACTACATCTATCCATTCCTTCCGCAGATGCTGCCCGACCTGCTGCGTTACTCCAGCACATTCATGACTCTTTTCTCAGCATACATTTAAACTCTGCAGTGAATGGCTTCAATGGGTCACCAACTTTATGTCAGTATTTCAAGATGGCTCTCCTTCATTTAAGTAATATCTTGTGTTAAAAAGTTGCATCTTCACTTTTTCTTCATTCTTCCACTTTGCAGACCGTTCTCTCAGCATGTCCAGTTTAATCCCCTCAATACCTCAGCCCCCCCCCCCCCCCCTTTCTGCAGAACTCCCCCACAAGTAGCCATTCCGCTAGCTAGCTTTGAAAGTATCTCTGGATGCAAGATGTAGGAGCAGGATTAGTCCTTTGGCCCCTTGGGCTTACTCCACCATTCAAACGGATCCTGATGGATTCTGTGCCTCAGGTCTTTCCTGATCCCCATGTCTCTGAACACTTTAGTGCGCAAACGTTCTGTCATTTTCAATAACAATGCTCATTGACTCAGCATGGACAACCCACTGGGGAAAGTCCAGAGAGATTCATGACTCTCTGAGCAACAGAATATTTGCTGTGAGCTTGAACCCTTGGTCCAAGAACACGTCAACTAGTTCAGGCCTCTCCAGGCTGAGGTAACAGTACCTGCCTCTCTATCCATACTGATATTTTTCACCTCTTGTAGAAACAAAGAATTGCAGACAAAATGCGCAGGAAGGAATTGCAGGTGCTGGTTTAAACCGAAGATCGACACAAAATGCTGGAGTAACTTGGGGGGACAGGCAGCATCTCTGGAGAGGAGGAATGGGTGATGTGAGATGTCACCCATTCCTTCTCTCCAGAGATGCTGCCTGTCCCGCTGAGATACTCCAGCATTTTGTGCCTACCTTCGAAGGAATGCAGATGCTGGTTTATACCAAAGGTCCGTTGAGACCTACGGTATCTCCTGGTTGCCAACCATTTCAACTATATATATATATTTATAAATACATACACACTGAACTTTCTTTTTTGTTTAATATATTGTTTACAGAGCACTTGTAGGGTCCCAGTTTTATTTCAGTTCAATTCAGTTTAATCTCTCAGTGGTACGGTGAGTTCCCAATGTTGGGGCGAGTCCAGAACCAGGGGCCACAGTCGTGGAATAAAGGAGAGGCCATTTAAGACTGAGGTGAGAAAAAACTTTTTCACCCAGAGAGTTGTGAATTTGTGGAATTCCCTGCCACAGAGGGCAGTGGAGGCCAAATCACTGGATGAATTTAAGAGAGAGTTGGATAGAGCTCTAGGGGCTAGTAGAATCAATTGATATGGGGAGAAGGCAGGCACGGGTTATTGATTGGGGACGATCAGCCATGATCGCAATGAATGGCGGTGCTGGCTCGAAGGGCCGAATGGCCTCCTCCTGCACCTATTTTCTATGCTTCTATGTTTCTATACAGTGAAAAGCTTTTTGTTGCGTGTTATCCCGTCAGCGGAGAGCCTGTACATGATTATAATCGAGCCGAAGATAGACACAAAATGCTGGAGTAACTCAACGGGACAGGCAGCATCTCTGGAGAGAAGGGATGGGTGACGATTCTTCTACTAATTTGCTGAATGGCTCTTACAATCGAGCCGTCCGCAGTGTACAGATACAGGATAAAGGAAATAACATTTTCTGCGAGATAGAGTCCAGTAAAAGTCCGAACCTCTCGGCTACGAGTGAATGCATGATTGCAATGAAACAAGGGGTTTGGTTCAATTGTTGTCCGTGAAACACTCCCGAGTCCTTTCAAGGATCAATGACTCACAGCCGTTGATAAAATGCGGCACACCGTTCATTTATGCAAGACAGTGCCACTCCTACAAGAAATTCTCTTTCACAAATATCTTCTTGCTTTTTATTAGCATCTGATGTTGCATATTCCCACCTTTGCACCCGGTGAACACAAGCGAACGCAAGGCTCTCGCTCTGAATCAATGCATTTGCTGTACACCGAGTCATCTAAATTGCATTGTTGTACAAAAGGCGCAGCTGATTTAGATTTAGTTTAGAGATACATAGATCTGCGCGTAAACAGAACCTTCTGCCCACTGAGTCCGTGCCGGCGACACTAGCACTATCCTACACACACCAGGGACAATTTATCAGAAGCCAATTAACCTACAAACCTGTGTAGGAAGGAACTGCAGATGCTGGTTTAAACCGAAGATAGACACAAAAAGCTGGAGTAACTCAGCGGGACAGGCAGCATCTCTGGACAGGAGGAATGGATGGCGTTTCCAACTCTATGTCATTTTAAGTAACTAACCCACAACATCCCTCTACTCCCTGCCCTTTCTCCACCAAGAACCCCGTCTTCTCTCCTGCACCTTCCCCCTCCCACTCCCTTCCCCTCCCCCCCTCTGCCCGTCCGGAAACATGGCTGATCTCACACCATTTTCTCACCCCCTCCACGTACCATTTACGATGGAGACACAATTCACAACTTTTCCATCCCGGTGCTTAACAATTCACAACTCCTTATCCTCTCGGGCACATACCTGCGTCTGAAGAAGGGTCTCGACCCGAAACGTCGCCTATCTCCTTCGCTCCTTAGATGCTGCTGCACCCGCTGAGTTTCTCCAGCCTTTTGGGTACCCTCCCTTCTCATCTCTGGCCTTTGTCCATCAATCTGGCTCTCAAATAACCTCCTCACCTGTGTTCATATTATCCCTTGTGTGTAGGATAGACTAGTGTACGGGTGATCGCTGGTCGGTGCGGACTCAGTGGGTGGGCCGAATGGGCCTGTTTCCGAGCTGTATCTCTAAACTAAATTAAATTCTTATTTGCTGCAGATGTACAGGCCTGTTAACTCAATGGCATGCTGATAAATATATAATAATCAATAATACAAGAATTAAATAACTTCTTCTTTCGTGTCCATCTTCCATGTTTCAAATGTTGACATCGCTGTCATCGTCCGTCCTGAAATGGAGGCGAGCTTCCGGCGACAATCAGTGGGAGCCATCACTTGTTGCAATAGATGATGGTGGTAGCAGAATTAGCTCCGGATACTTCCAGTTTCCAGCCCCGCGACGTGGACGCTTCAGCTATGGGGCCAATTAATAACTGTAAATCTAGGTAACCTAAATAGTGCAAAACCAGCCCATAGGCACAGTCCAAAGGCACAGTCATAGAAGATCATAGTTGCTGGCATTAGTGTTGTGCAGTGTTTATAGTGCAAAAATATGAAAGCAGTTTAACATCAGAAGGTCTTTATTTATTCATTGTGATTCAGAATAAAGACTTCTTGCAATTCTTGGTGAAATTTGCATGCAATACAAATTATGTCTGAAGAAGGGTCTCGACCTGAAACGTCACCCATTCCTACTCTCCAGAGATGCTGCCTGTCCCGCTGAGTTACTCCAGCTTTTTGTGTCTATGTTCCCTTATGAACCCTGGCTCACAGCTAACAATACACAGGTCGGACGAGGTGAATCGTAAAGTTGTTATCTCATCAAACGCTTGCGGCTTGGTTCTGGCACACTGGATGCAAAACAGCGCAACAACAAACATTAATGCAGTCCTTGGACTACTGACACCATGCTAATATAAATTAAATATAAATTGTTGCCCAGTGAAGAGCAATGAATAAATATAGTGCTTTACGTTTTTGCAAATGGTTAAAAATAAATTGAAAATAGAAACACACAAAAGTGAGGCACAGAACAGGCCCTTCTACCCACAATGCCTGTACCGAACATGATACCAAGATAAACTAACCTCATCTGCCTGCATGTCATCACATCCCCACGTTAAACTATGCAGCACAGGAACAGCCCTATCACCCACATTATCCACAGTGATCATGAAGCCAAATTAAACTGAACATTAATAGCCCATTATCAGTTTATTTGTACTTTATCTGTTTAATTTTTTCATGTGTGTATGTATTTATACAATGGTATATGGACACACTGATCTGTTCTGTATTCATGCCTTCTATATTCTGTTGTGCTGAAGCAAAGCAAGAATTTCATTGTCCTATCTGCAACACATGACAATAAACTCTCTTGAATCTTGAATCTTGAACTGATCTCATCTGCCATTACATTTAGTCGAGTTTAGTTTATTCTCACGTGTTCCGAGGTACAGTGAAAAGTTTTTGTTGCGTGCTAACCAGTCATATATGATTATAATAGAGCCATCCACGACCCATATCTACTCCATTCCCTGTCATATACAGTGCATTCAGGAAGTATTCAGACCCCTTCACTTTTTCCACATTTTGTTACGTTACAGCCTTATTCCAAAATTGATTAAATTCTTTTTTTTAATCATTAATCTACACACAATAACCCATAATAAAAAGCAAAAACAGGTGTTTAGAAATTTTTGCAAAGTAATTTTTGCAGTGAATACTTTCTGAATGCACTGTACATGTGCCTATCTAGAGGCCTTACGTAAATGCCACTGTGGTATCTGCCTCCACCACCACTCGTGACAGAGTGTTCCAGGCACCCACCGCCCTCAGTGTAAAACCCTCACCCACTTCCTTTAAACTTTGCTGTTCTCACGTTAAAGCGGTGCCTTCAAGTCTTTGGCATTTCAAGCCTGGGAACAAAGTTTCTGACTGTCTACCCTATCGAAGCCTCCTCATAATCTTATAGACTTGACTTTATACTTTAGGAATACAGCATGGAAACAGTCCATTCGGCCCACCGAGTCTGCGCCAACCACGATCACCCCGTACAGTGGCACTACACACTAGGAACACTTACAATTTACAGATAACCTTCTAACCTATATGTCTTTGGAGTGTGGGAGGAAACCAGAGCACACGGACACGGAAAATTCACGCAGTCACAGGGAGAACGTACAAACACTGTACAGATATCACCCGTAGCCAGGATCAAATCCGGTTCTCTGGTGCTGTGAGGCAGCAACTCTACCGCTGCGCCACCTTGCTCCTCTTCCATCAGGTCTCCCCTCAACCTCTGCTGCACCAGACAAAACAATCCAAATTTGTTCAACCTCTCCTTATAGCCAATACGTTCTGATCCAGGCAGCGTTCTGATAAACCACCCCTGCATTCTCTCTGATGAGGAGACATTTCTTTAGTCTGAGGGCGGTAAATCTATGGAATTCATTGCCGCAGAAGGCCGTGGAGGCCAAGTCAATGGATATATATATATTATTTTTTTATTAATATTTTCATTAGAAACAGAGTACAAAAGTATAAACCACGGCATGTGAGATAGTACATTTATTGTACAGATTCCATTTTAATTTTAGCAAAGATTAAATGGAAAAAGAGAGGAAAAGCGAGAAAGAAAGTGGAAGAGAAGGTGAATGTGTAAGAATAGAACCCCTAAACTACCAAATGGGTGTCGCCAAAGAGTGAGTAAGTAAAACTTAAAGAAATAAAAAGACAGAAAACGGAAAAAAGAAAGCAAAAAAAACAAAAAGGAAAAAAAACGCAGAAGGTGTTGATATACTTACTTCATTTAGTCTCTGGAACTCTCTGCCACAGAGGGTAGTTGCGGCCAGTTCATTGGCTATATTTAAGAGGGAATTAGATGTGGCCCTTGTGGCTAAGGGGATCAGAGGGTATGGAGAGATGGCAGGTACGGGATACTGAGTTGGATGATCAGCCATGATCATATTGAATGGCGTTGCAGGCTCGAAGGGCCGAATGGCCTACTCCTGCACCGAATTTCCATGTTTCTATTTCTCTCCCCACCCATCACCCAGTCCGTAAATCGGTTTAATTCCAAAGTTGTGTTGCACCGTACTATCCTTGTAATGAATCAATGATTATATTTTTTTAAGGTGGAGATTGATGGCTTCTTATTTAGTGATGGTGTCAAGGGTTATGGAAAGAAGGCAGGAGAATGGAGTTGAGAGGGAAAGATAGATCAGCCATGATTGAATGGCGGAGTAGACTTGATGGGCCAAATGGCCTAATTCTGCTCCTACAACTTATGAACTCTCCAAAGCCTCCTCATCCTTCCTGTTTTGGGACGGCCACTGCTAGGGTTACTACAAGTTGTGCATGAATCACAGTTTCACAGGGTTAATACTGGGATACTTAATCCAATTGTAATCATATTAAAATAAACTGCAGTGGAAGATCAAATTACTTCCCTTGACCATGTGCTCTCAGACTTTGCTTTTGGTAGTTGCAAAGTTTGGTCAGGTGACCTTGTACTTTTTCAAAACTAATTACTATTTTCTTTCTTTTAAAAAAATTTTTTTCCCAAACTTTGTGTTATGCCGTGGATAACTTGAAACACAAATTGCGGATTTCTCCAGCAAAGTTTGCACAGCTGTGCAGTACAGGATGAGACTTCAAACTCCGTCAAAAAAAAATTAAATCGCCATTGTGCCCTTTGTTTTTTTTACGATGGGAATCTTTAGTGTCCTGTTTACCTTGAACACATGGGTGGCTTTCGCTGAATTGCAATAGTTTAAAAAAAAACTCACCTTCTCTCACACACACACACACACACACACACACACACACACACACACACACACACACACACACACACACACACACACACACACACACACACACACACACACACACACACACACACACACACACACACACACACACACACACACACACAAAGGCCCCACAAAGGGGGACGTAAGGTGCAAACATAAAACTTGTGTCACACACAGCTCATGAGAATGAACAAACTTGTGCTCGATCTTGCTTTAGTGGGGAGCTTCTGATGGCGTCAAATAATCGGTGTGGATAACAAGTGCTTGCAGGAGCTTTTAAGTCTAGTTTAGTTTAGACATACAACATGGAAACAGCCCTTCGGTCCACCGAGTCCGTGACGACCAGCAATCCCCGCACATTAACACACTTCACACGCTAGGGAAAATTTTACATTCATGCCTTCTTCTTCTTCTTCTTCTTGTGTTTGAGGCAGCAGAAGTTATGTGACGCCCTCCAGGTGCTGTGGCCACTTAGCCCTTCCGCATTCAGCTGCAGCAGGGTGATGCCACCCGGTTCGACACCCGTAGGTGCCCGCCCTAAAAAGGGCGCATGCTACATTTATGCCAAGCCAATTAACCTACAAACCAGGACATCTTTGGGGTGTGGGAAGAAACCGAAGATCTCGGAAAAAACCTTCTCACGGGGAGAAGGTATAAACTCCGTACAGACAGCACCCATGGTTAGGATCGAACCGGGGTCTTTGGCGCTGGGAAGCAGCAACTCTACCGTTACACCACTGTGCCGGCCTGCAAAGGTTGCAGTTTTCAGGGGAGATTCTGTTAATGTCGTTCTGGGCGTTGGAAGGGTTGTTGGAGAACGAGCACTGCACAATCCAACATTTCAAAGAGGATTACTTAATTCACTCCCACCATGGGAAAGATGCAGGAGTTTGAAAATTGTGACCACCAGCTTCAATAATAGCATCATCCCAACCATCAGGCTCTTGAACACCACACACCAACCTCAACCATGAATTGTGGATTATATTTGCTTGCACTAAAGACTTCTGCACCAGTATGGTGGTTATTAATTTATTTTTTAATATATTATTGATGCATATTATGTCTACAGGCCTGTTATGCTGCTGCAATTATAATGTAATTATTCTATTCTTCGTTCATGTGGCAATTAAATATCAAGAACTCTTGATTATTTTAAGTTAGCTCTTCTTCTCCAAGAACCCTTTTTTTTTGCTTAAGTCCACCCTCCGCCACGTCCAGTTTAAATTTTGGAGGGCCAAGAACCAAGACAAAAAATGTTGGAATAACTCAGCGGGACAGGCAGCATCTCTGGAGGGAAGGAACGGGTGACACTAAATGAACGTTTGAGCCTTTGCATTTTAATGCGATGCAAAAATTAAGAGACTGTTTTAATTTTGCAAACATTGCATCGCATTAAAATGCATTAGTTTTTGATTTTTAAATGTATGCAAAATCACTTTAGCATTTTGATGCACTTTAATGTTATGCAACATTAAGAGGCGATTCGCTTAATTTTGCAAACATTTCATCGCATTAAAATACATTAGTTTTTGATTTTTGAATGTAAGCAAAGTCACTTTTGCATTTTTATGCTATGCAAAATTAACAGACGATTCGCTTAATTTTGCAAACATTGCATCGCATTAAAATGCAAAAGTTCCGGCTTCCATTAAAAAAAACAAGTGGATGCATTAAAATATAAATAAGTGTTCCTGCTTTGCGCTGCTGGCAGTGTGCGGTTGTCCCCGCGACTCGGTGTGCGGAGCGGGCGCCGGCCACGCGCCGGAGGTGCCCGGGCTGCATGGCTGTGCTGCCGCCGCGCTGTTCGCACTGCAGGCGGACACTGCTGTTTACCATCAGCCGCCCATCCCGCCCCGGGAGATCGCAGAGGCGGGGTTTTCCCAGGCTGCTGAAGCTCAGCCCACAAGCAGCAAGCCTGGCTTTTTAACCAATGCCATGCCGACTGCTTTCCAGCCTACTGCCGCTGGCACAATTAATGCACCCCCCCCCCCCCCCATGCATTTTATCTCACAACTATTTTATGCACACCCACCAGGTTAATAGCACGAGTGCTCACAGATCTGTACGTCATTTCGGATTACCAGTTTTGCATTTGTCTCGACCGATTCCCCCCAGGCTATATTGCTAAGTATAGACGTGACATGACGAACAATTCTACACCTACAGTATAAATTAATCTCTGCATTAATCCTAACTGACCTTTGCTTCTGTCCCCTTCTTGCTCAGATGCAGAGTGCCACTGTTCTCTTCCTTTCAAGTGTTGCGGGAAACAAGTGCATGGAATGCACGTCAGTTTAGAAATTACAGTAACGAATATAAAATAAAAATCTGCTTCTCAGATGGCATTGCAAATGCTCAGCACTTGGTGTTTTGCTCAAGCCTCTGCAGTTCCTTGAGTCTCTCAGTTTAAATGCATTTATTCACTTGTAAGAATGCAATGTATTGTGGATTACAATTTAGCAGGTAAATGGTTAAACTGCAATAAGGGGGTAGGTGGAAGGGGAAACCTTCCTTGAGCCTCGCAGTTTGAATGCATTTAATTCACTTGCAAGAATCCAAGGCATTGCACAATTTTAAAAAAAAACAAGATAGGAATGCATTTCAGGGGCGGGGTGGGATGGGGGTAATAATTTTGGACGAGTAAATGTTAACAGGTAAATGGTTAAACAGCAAAAAGGAGGGGGGGGGGCGCTGTGCAAAGCACGTTGGAACGTTCCGTGAATCCCTTAGTTTAAATGCATTCAATTCACTTGTAAGAATGCAATGCATTGCATGAATTAAAAAGCCATGTAGGAATGCATCTTAGGGGTGGGGAGGGGGTGATAATTGTAATAATGGTAATCCTTGAGTCCCATAGTTTAAATGCATTTAATTCACTTGCAAGAATCCAAGGCATAGCACGAATTCAAACAAATATAGGAATGCATTTCAGTGGCGGGGTGAGGAGGGGGTAATAATTGTGGACGAGTAAAAGTTAGCAGGTAAATGGTTAAACTGCAAGGGGGGTGGGGGAACGCACGTTCCTCGAGTCCCTTAGTTTAAATGCATTTAATTCACTTGTAAGAATGCAATGCATTGCATGAATTAAAAAGCCATGTAGGAATGCATCTTAGGGGTAATAATTGTGGCCGAGTAAAAGTGAGCAGGTAAATGGTTAAAGTGCAAGAAGGAAGGGGTGTGGGGAAACGTTGTGCAAAGCGCTTTGGCACGTGCTCCAGGGGGCTGACACCGGCTGCCTCGCGCGCCGACAGATGTCACCTGTCAGCAGTGATTTAGCCCGGGCCGCCCTTGAGTGACAGGCCGGGCAGCCGGCGGCCAATCAGAGCGCGCCTCCCCCCCACACGCACAGCCCGCCTCGCGTGCCGCGCGGCCGGGTGAGTGACAGCGGGCGGGGGCCGCAGCCAATGGGAGGGCCGGGCGGCTCCCACCCCACGTGGGGGCGGCTGCTGCCCATTGGCTGGTGCAAGTGTGGGAAAGAATCCTGAGCCGGTTTCACACGAGCTGGGCTGGGGCGCCGGGTTATAAATACAGGGCGGCTGCACATCACTCGCCACTCAATGCAGCTCTTGTATATGTGTGTGTTTGTGTGAGTCAGTGAGTGGAGGCCCTGTTTGCAAAGAGCTCGCTGCAGTGTCAACTTACCGTGGAAGACACTGTTGCAATTGCAATTACCCTCGACGGCGTCTTCACGCTGCAATTTCTCCTGCTAATTCCACAAAAAAAAAGTTGCATTTAAAAATGCCAGCCGACACCATAGAGAAGTCCTCTATTTCTCCCATTGTCGGGGCTTCTGCAACTACTCCGCAAACTCCGGATAAACCCAAAAGCGCAAGTGATAATAGAAAGGTAAATGCATTTACTGGGAATGTGTTCCCGAATTTTAACACTGCTATATAGAGTTCCTATGAAATCTTGATTGGTTTATTTTTTTTAAAAATAGATTTAATTTGACATTATTGTTTTGTCTTAAAACCAACAGTCTTCCAAACCCATCATGGAAAAGCGTCGCAGAGCACGAATTAACGAAAGCCTGACTCAGCTGAAAACTTTGATTCTAGATGCACTGAAGAAAGATGTAAGTTAACATCGATCTCTTGAGCAGTGAGTTGATTAAGCAGTGAGTTCTTGTACTCCGAGACGTGGATTTGTATGCAGAGAGTCGTAGTCTCAACACTTGTTTCCTTCCATTTGCAGAGTTCCAGACACTCAAAGCTGGAGAAAGCGGACATCCTTGAAATGACAGTGAAGCACCTGCGAAATCTACAACGTGTACAGATGACTGGTACGTGTCCAACACACTTGCCAATAAACACAAAAGTTTACAAACTTTTATTTTGGAAAGTTTGCCAACTTTTAAAGTCGCAGATCATGAAGTTCTAACGGCCTTTTTTTCGCTCTCTTTCTCTTCTTGCAGCAGCCTTGACTGCAGACCCGACTGTCCTGGGTAAATATAGAGCTGGATTTAATGAGTGCATGAACGAGGTGACTCGTTTCCTCTCGACGTGCGAAGGGGTGAACGCCGATGTGCGGAGCCGGCTGCTGAGCCATTTGTCGAGTTGTTTGGGACACATGGTGGCAATGAACTACCCGCAAGCTCCCACCAACCCCGCATCCGTGCCCGGGGGTCACCTCGCCCAGCCTCTACACGTCCAACTTCCAGCCACCGTGCCCGTCAGCGGCGGTGTGGGCATGCCTTGCAAACTCAGCCCAGCCGAGGCGGTCTCGCCCAAGGTCTACGGGGGCTTCCAGCTGTTACCCGCTGCGGATGGACACTTCGCCTTCCTCATCCCCAACCCCTCCTTTGCAACGTCCAGCGGGCAGATTGGAAGCGGCTCTGTCATCCCCCTCTACGCCAATGCTAACCTCCCGGGCAATGTAAACTCGGCGGGTCTACCTACCAACTCCAGGCTAGCGGGATCCCCCGTGCAAGGAATGACCTCTCTACCGTTCGGACCCAACAGCATGAACGCAGTGTCTCAGAACCACACGCCCTTGGGAGTGAGCACAGGCCCCGAAAGCTCAGAGTCCGTCTGGAGGCCTTGGTGAAACACAGAAATACCATAGACTGACTGACCCGTTAAACCTGTTCCATTGTTGGGGACATTTGTACTTATCATGATAAGAGATATTTATTTTTCCTGTACATAGAATGCCCAGTTGATCTCCGTATAACTTGCGATTTTTAAAGAAATATTTTACTGTGGAGGAGACTTGTACATTGATTTTTGTGTTTGTGTTTGTGTGTGTGTGTGTAACCTGTTTCAATAATGGGTGCGATATACCAAAGTCTTTTTTGTAAATTCGCCTCTGACACAGCAGGAAATAAAACATTCATATAAAAAAGAGAGAGAATTGTCCCTTGTTGTCAAACAAAAAAAACCCCAATGTAGTCAAAAAGTCCTCACTTTGTTCTTTACAGGCGAAAGCGGGTACATCAAAGGCTAGCAGTGAAGTTATTGCGATCTGCATGTAGGCCCGGCCCAGCTCTGAGTGGTACTGAAGTGCAGCAGTTCTTAAAACAATCAGAAGCTATTAGACTTGAGGAAGTGCAGATGCTGGTTTACTGAACATAAATGTACTGGAGCAGGTCAGGCACCATCTCTGGGGAACATGGGTAGGCAATGTTTTGGAGTTGGGACACCTCGGATAGTTTTAGATGTGAACTGCCGTTTTACCCATGCATTCTACGATTTAATTAATTGCTGCAGATTCATGAAATTGCATTTGAGCTCTTTACCTCCCCCCCCCACCCCCCCCCCCCACCAAAATAACCCAAAAACTCCTGAACAGTTAGGAGTTACTTGGCTAATTCTTCCATCACAATAACACTACTCTGGCCTGTACGATTCAGGATAAGATCTGAGTTGCTGTTGGAGGTTTGCAAAGGGGGGCAGATTAAATTTCCCGCCCAGAAGCGCGTAGTGATAATGGACCAGACACTTTCCCAACAACAGTAGCATAGGCGGGTTTCGATGCACGCTCGCTGGTTCAGTTGGGAAGGACGTCGACCAATTTTTTTCCCCCCCCTTTAAAGAAAAAAGGGATTTGCAATAAATTTTAAGGATAATCGGCGCCATCTGCCACGCACTTTTGACAAAAGCCTTTATTTCCCGCGTCAACACGTTTTTATCTGCATGCAGAAAATCGCAAAAGGCGGGAAATGTCTGAACATTGTCCCGAAGAATGGATGGCCGACTAAAAAGCGGGGAATTTATCTCTATTGAATAAAAGCAATTATAAGTGAAGTATCAAAGGGGCTCATCGAGTATGCAGCGGGTTGCTGCGAGCGGCGGGGACCATTGATGTCCCTGGGAATGTAGTATTGGGTTTAATAGCACCCAGAAGAATACAACTCTCCGGGCGGCAGCCACCGCTAACCAGCTCGGAGGGATGCAGTGCTGTAGTAACCAGTGCTCAGCCCAGTCCTGTCCGCACTCACACATAAGGTGTACCTTCCCCTTAAAATACTTTTAAAAAATCATCAATCTATAATCACATAAAAGCGTAAAATAATTTTTAAAAGTGTATTAAGTAAAGTCAGGTATAAAAAGAGGCAACATATACAACAGACTGCTAGGTGGGAGATTATCATGCTACATGCACATGCATAGATACCAAATTGATGGATTCAGGCGAGGATTGCGAACTGTTTCGTTTTTTGAAATGGTTACATGTTAACTTACGCAGGCATTTAATTTATGATACACTAATTGTTCATAGGGAAGAAAAAGGCTTTTGTGTTTGGTTGGGTAATCTGGAATTAGCTGAGAGCATTTGAGGGCAGTGGGGGTGGGGATTCGGCGGACGGGTGGAGTCCTTAAAATCTGATTGAAATGTACAAAAGGGGTTCACGGGGCGGGTGGGGTGGGGGGTTGGCGTGGTCGGCGAGTCTAGAACCAGGAGCTGCAGCCTGGGAATCAGGAATAGTCTTTGGGACTGAGATGGAGAATTATCTTCGATCTAAAGTGGGGTGAATCGCTGGAATTCTCTGCCCAGGAGTGTAGTGAAGATCAGTCGCTGAGTTCATTCCCAACAGTGGACATTAGAGGAATTAATTTGCAGACGCAAGAAACTACAGATGCTGGAATATTCCTCAATCTGAAGAAAGTCCCGACCCTCGCCCCCATTTCCTTCCATAGATGCTGCTAGAAATTTATTTATTTAAAAAAAATCAAAGGATTTGGCTTGTGGTAGCAAAAATAGAACCATATTAGATCAACCACCGTCTTGATGAATGCCGGAACGGACATGAAGGACCAAATACTGCTGTTAATTATCTTGTTGAGAATTCCTCCCAGCTGCAATCCTGGGGTCCATTCCAGTGTCCAATCAGCTGTGCACATGTCTACTCCACAACCAGCCTATTTACACAACACTCACACTTATCCAATCACACACACTGGACTGATCGATGTTTAAGAAGGAACTGCAGATGCTGGAAAAATCGTCGGTAGACGAAAAAAAAGCTGGAGAAACTCATCGGGTGAGGCAGCATCTATGGAGCGAAGGAATAGGCGACGTTTCGGGTCGAGACTCGCCTTCAGATCATGTTCACTGTGAGCGAGTCACACAATTCACCATCACATACACACACTCACACACGTGTACATTTGGCCACATCCCCCACGTTAAAGGCTCACAACATATGGTGCCCGACAAACGTGTACACTCTGGTGCACGACCGTGGTGAACACACAGGCAGGCGCACTGACTGAATGATAGTGCACGATTGTGGCACATTGCGAACAGAGAATCTCGCACACTCGTGCTCAAACGCATTCACAATCGCACACGCATCTCCCATGCGTTCGCAAAGTACACGGACAAATCCCCAAACTGGGTTTTCACGCGCCGTTGCACACTTGCTCACACGCGTAGCAAGTGTGCACTAAAACACTTTTGCAATCTCAGACTGGCGCTCACGCGTGGCTGGTCCAACGCTGTGGCACGATGGCACGCTCGTTCACACGCACACACGCTCCAAAGCCTATGCATACACACACACACACACACACACACACATGAGCAGAGGAGGCGGGCGAGTGAGCGCTTGGCCAGGGACCGCTAGCGCACAAGCCCAAGCCGGCTGCTGCCCGGGCGGCGTGAGGCTCGCCGTGTGCCAACCCCGTGCACGGTGCCTGAGATCGGGTGTCCGCTTACAGCGCCCGGCTCCCGCACCGCTCTCCCCCCCCCCCCCCCCCCCTCCCATTCTCCCCACTCAGCGCATTTCCAGTGTAACTCAACCGCTCTGCAGACGGCAACGCGCCTGCCTGCCCTCCCAATAAATAACATCTCACATATGCAAGCTCATAAAACCAAAAATAAAATCTCATGCACAATTCCCAAACGCCAATGATCTAAAACATCATCATATTAGCGTGAAATCGGCACTGTTTTAAATGCACGAATCACGTGGCGTTGAAACATGTTTTTAGTAACATTTGCACAAATTAATGTTTTTCCCCAAAATTGAGTTTTAAAAGCACCCGCTGACTCTGAAATTAAGATTAAAATGGATATTCTCCCTGCAAATTATGATACTGATTTATTGTCCCAAGTTTATTTATGCGTTCTAAAATAAAATTCCTAAAATGTCACCATCGCAAAATAAAAGTAACCTTCGTAACTCAACAATGTTTAATTCTAGGAAGAATGCAACAAGAGGAGAGCAGACTTTTTGAGAGAGAGAGAGAGAAAAAAAAAAGTTGGCTGGACTTTTTCCCTTGCGGCCAAAGTACGTTGAGTGGTTTGCGCGCTTGGCAAGTGGTTAATAGTCCTCACATCTGACACAGGAGAGCCGAGAGGTCGTGAGAAAGAGGCGAACTCTTCGCTGCTTCTCAGGCGGCGGCCAATGCGCCTGTGCGTGCCGAGAGCACTCCCAGACACAGGCGAGGAACGCCAGCCAGTTTCAGACGCCACAACAAACCAGCAGTCAGCAGCAGCAGCAACAGCAGCGATAGATAAGGCTCGTCAGCGGCGGCCAAAACTCACACAGGGCGGAAGATAGCCACAGCTCGCTTCGCAGACGGGGGGGGGGGGGGGGATGCAAACAGGCGGCATCCTGAAGTTAAAAGGCGTGGGTTGTTGGAAAAGAACAAATAAATGGTCAACTATGAATGAGGGAGAAACAATATCCAAGGCAGAGTCAAAGGCACTGATGGACAGGAGGAGGAAGGGTCTTCCCCTCCACAGACGCTGCCCGACCCGCTGGGTTCCTCCAGCACTTTCAACAGAATACACAAAAGAGCTGGAGTAACTCAGTGAATCAGGCAGCATCTGTGGAAATAGACACAAAGTGCTGGAGTGACTCAGTGGGTCAGGCAGCATCTGTGGAATTAGACACACAAAGTGCTGGAGTGACTCAGTGGGTCAGGCAGCATCTGTGGAAATAGACACAAATTGCTGGAGTGACTCAGTGGGTCAGGCAGCATCTATGGAAATAGACACACAAAGTGCTGGAGTAACTCAGTGGGTCAGGCAGCATCTGTGGAAATAGACACAAAGTGCTGGAGTGACTCAGTGGGTCAGGCAGCATCTGTGGAATTAGACACACAAAGTGCTGGAGTGACTCAGTGGGTCAGGTAGCATCTATGGAAATAGGCACAAATTGCTGGAGTGACTCAGTGGGTCAGGCAGCATCTGTGGAAATAGACACAAAGTGCTGGAGTAACTCAGTGGGTCAGGCAGCATCTGTGGAATTAGACACACAAAGTGCTGGAGTGACTCAGTGGGTCAGGCAGCATCTGTGGAAATAGACACAAAGTGCTGGAGTAACTCAGTGGGTCAGGCAGCATCTGTGGAAATAAGACTCAAATTGCTGGAGTGACTCAGTGAATCAGGCAGCATCTGTGGAAATAGGCACAAAGTGCTGGAGTGACTCAGTGGGTCAGACAGCATCTGTGGAAATAGACACAGAGTGCTGGAGTAACTCAGTGGGTCAGGCAGCATCTGTGGAAATAGACACAGAGTGCTGGAGTAACTCAGTGGGTCTGGTTCAGGTTCTGGTTGATTAGTACGCAAACACCTCATCAGTGGTTATCTCACCCTGGTCAAAGTGAGTAAAGTAGTGATTACATTTTGAAGTGGGCCTTTTTGACCACGTCGAGGAGATCTAGTTTCCCAATCCCCTTTTTAAATGACTTAACATCGGGGGCAGCACGTGTGTTGGGTGGTAACAGATTCCATTCGCTTATCGTCCTTGGGTAAAGGGAATATTGGTAGCAAAGTTTATTGAAATTTAGCGAGTTGATGATGTAGGGACCATTATTTTGTCTTGTTTCATGGCAATTGGTGCTCTGGGATGACGGGTGATTTTGTGAATCTCTGTTTCTCTGGAGATCATGGACTAAGGTGACATTTAGTGTCGGGACATTTCTTCGGACTCAGCACTTTGTTTTTCACTAAAGATTCCTGCATCTGCAGTTCCTAATGTCTCTAAATTATGCTCTTTGAATTTCCTTTGTTAAATTCCCATAGATCATTGAATCCTCCCATTTTAAGTAAACCCCTTTGCACTTCCCAATGCCCCTTCCCGCCCACGTGTGCACCCACTTCTCCCACAATCCTGCCCCTCTTCTTTTTTTTAAATATCTTTATTTATTAGCGGTACTGTAAGTGACATCAGTGTACATCCCTTGTGTTGTATTATAGTCATTGTACCGCTTACATTGTATCCTGCCCCTCTTCAACAACCCCCCCACCCCCATTCCCCTCTGTCCCCTTCGACCTATATCTCTCCCTCTGGCTTTATATTTCACCCCTCTCCCGAACTGACGCCATTTTCTCCTTGTCAACTCGAGCCTTTGTTCACCCATCTGCCAATCACCCCCTCACCTGTATCCACCCATCATTTGCCCGGCTTTGTCCTGCCCCACCTCTTTTCCAACTCTTCCCCCCCCCCCCCTCCCCCCCCCACTACGATCAGTCTGTAGAAGGGTCCCGACCTGGAGTGCATTTGTTCATTCCCTCCACAGATGCTGCCCGACCCTTTGAATTTCGCCATCATTTCCAGGGGTGGCACAGTTGCTGCCTTACAGCGCCAGAGACCCAGGTTCGATCCTGACCTCGGGTGCTGTCTGTACGGAGTTTGTACGTTCTCCCTGTTCCCAGGGTGCTCCGGCTTTGGTAAAAAAATGCAAATTATCCCTAGTGTGCAGGATAGAACAGGGTGATCTCTGGTTGGTACGGACTCAGTGGGATGAAGGGCCTTGTAAACTTTTATTTTGCTCAACATTCCAGCATCTGCAGTTTCCTCTGTGTCCAACAGACAGAAGTTGTTTAATTGATTGAAAGATACAGCATGAAGCAGGCCCTTTGCCCCACCGAGTCCATGCTGACCATCGATCACCTGTTCACATTAGTTCCATGTTATCCTCCTATCTCATTCGCTCCCCACACACTAGAGATAAATTGGTAAATTAACCTACAAACCCCATTGTCTTTAGGGTGTGTGAAAAATTGGGAAGAAACCCAGTCAGTCACAGAGATAACGTGAAAACACCACACGGGCATAACCCAATGTCAGGTTCGAACCCAGGTCTCTGGACTGTGAGGCAGCAGTTCTACCTGATATTTTGCTGTATTCAAATTTTCAGACCCGTGTGATAATATTTGGCGCAACAGTGAACAACTTGCATTGTGTTGTGTTGTGTAAGAAGGAACTACAGACGCTGGTTTATGCCGAAGATAGACGGCAGCATCTCTGGGGAGAAGGAATGGGTGACATTTTGGGTTGAGACCTTCTTCAGACTGAAAAAGCATCTCGACGCGAAACGTCACCCATTCCTTCTCCCCAACTTGCATTGTGTTCCCAGGTGTGGGACATTAGGCTTCTGTACCTCCTGCCTGATGTTCGCAGCTAGCAAAGAGCATGGATAGGGGGGGATACTTGTTCATAGATGCTGCCTTCTTGGGGCAGAACCTCATGCAGGTGCTTTAGATGGAGTAGATGTCTGTGCACAAGATGGACTGAGCTGAGTACACCATCCCGTCACCTATTCCTTCTCTCCAGAGACCGGCTGAGTTACTCCAGCTGTTTGTGTCTATATTCTCTTCAGCCTCAGACACAACCAGTCGGGATATTTTCCACAGTGCATCTGTACGGTTCAGTACAGTTCAGGGGGACAGACGTGTGATTCAGCTGGACGTCCTTATCATACATGCCAAATGTTCTGACCAGACTGAGAGGAAACAACACAAACCCAGCAGACGACAACAATATGAAAAGGAACAGATAGTCTGTGTTCAGACAGAAGCACACAGAAAGCTCACAGCCTTCAGAACGTACACACTATCATGCTGCGCCATTAGGAAGACTCTTGATTGGAGTCAATGGGAGGGTACACAAAGGCTGGAGAAACTCAGCGGGTGCAGCAGCATCTAAGGAGCGAAGGAGATAGGCGACGTTTCGGGTCGCCTATCTCCTTCGCTCCTTAGATGCTGCTGCACCCGCTGAGTTTCTCCAGCCTTTTGTGTACCCTCGATTCTCCAGCATCTGCAGTTCCTTCTTTAACAACATGGAGTCAATGGGATTTTGCAGTAGTTTTGTCGGTGAGGATAGGAACCAACAGAGCTGATCGTCTTGGATCGTGAGCATTGGGGCTTCTCAAATTTTGCACTTTAGATAAGTAACAGGAATGATTCCTTAAATTTGCCCATTTGGGGTAATATGTTCCCCGTGCCTGTGAATTCCTTTCAGCGCAAGAAACAAAACTTCAAATATCACCCGGTAGACCTGCTGCCTCTCCGGCCAGAGTCCTGGGTTTGACCCTGATCTCGGGTGTTGTCTTCGCGGAGTTTGCACGTTTTCCCGTGACCGCGTGGGTTTCCCACACCCGAAATGTCACCTGTCCATGTTCCCCAGAAATGCTGCCTGACACGTTGAGTTGCTCCAGTCATTTGTGTCCTTTTAGCATTCACCACTGCTGACTGAAGGACCAAGACTCTTTCTTGAGGCGAGAGGAATCAAAAGAGTGAGGCAGAGAATTAAGTTGATAAGTTCATGTGATCGGAGCAGAATTAGGCCATTCAACCCATCAAGTCCACTCCGCCATTCAATCCTGGCTGATCTATCTCTCCCTCCCAACCCCATTCTCCTGCCATCTCCCCATAACCACTGACACCCGCACTTACCAAGAATCTATCTGTCTCTGCCTTAAAAATATACATTGACTTGGCCTCCACAGCCTTTTGTGGCAAAGATTTCCACAGATTCACCACCCTCTGACAAAAGAAATTCCTCCTCTTCTCCATCCTAAAGGAATGTCCTTTAATTTTGAGGTTGCGACCTCCCGCCAGTGGAAACATCCTATCCAATCCTCATCCACTCTATCCAGACTCTTATTAAGATAAAAAGTTTGCTTCTTTCCTGCCCCTTTGTCCACGTGTACACAAAAAGCAGGTTGACGCTAACCTCCGCAGTACAGGACATTAATGCACTGGCAACGCAACAAAAAATCACACACAGCCTTTGCTCATTATTCTCCACTCCCTTCCAACAAAGGTTCTGTCAAGCGCATTTGCCAGGAAGACAAAGTGTCCCTTTGATCTTCTTGGGACGGTCTGATGACCTACATTGCTTGGAGCTTGTGCCTTGTGCCCTGATGGACAGGTACCAACAGGTGCAGTTCGGATGAGTAATTCAGTGCTGGTGCAGTGGGTGCAGAAGGGGGGGAGGTGGTGTTCTCGCTGTCTGGGCAGAAAGCCATCAGATCAAGTAACCCTCCCCTGGAATCCTAGACATTGCCTTTAAAGATATATGGCGTTGCTAAATTTTCACAGCGCTTTCCTTCTCTGGACTGCCTCCCTTTGTTGACGTCTGCCTCTCTCGCACAACCCTGGCATGATTTGTAGGTAACCATCTGTAGAACTGCTGCCTCACGGCGCCAGAGACCCTGGTTCGATCCTGACCTTGGGTACAGTCTGTGAGGTGTTTACACATTTCCCCTGTGACCGCATGGGTTTCCTCCGGGTGCTCCAGGTTTCCTGCCACATCCCAGAAAGACTTGTGGGTTTGTAGGTGAATTGGCCTCTATAAATTGCCCGAGTGCGTAGGGAATGTGAGATAACATAGAGATAATATTCAATGTTACTTTATTGTCATCCATACCTAAGTACAGTGACATGCTGCTTCTCCATCGAGGTTAGTGAGCTTGAGTTTAGTTTATTGCCACGTGTACCGAAGTATAATGAAAAGTTTTGCTGCATGCTAACCAGTCAGCGGTAAGACAATACATGATTACAATCGAGCCATCCTCAGTGTAAAGAGACACGATAACGGGAGTAATGTGAATAACGTTTTGTGCAAGATAAAGCCAGTATTAGGTATGTTACAAAACTTACCTTGAGCAGCGCTGCAGTTCTGCCGCTCCCCGTGTGCGCGACTTTGGCGCCTTTCAGAGGGGGGCGGGCTTAAAGTGCTGTTTTTCCACAGGCAGGGAAAATCGATCAATGTCGGGCGATTTCGATGCGGAAGAAAAATCGCTCCGACATTTCATGAATGAAGGTATTTTTAAATTACTCTAAATTATTTATTAACTAGAGTAATTTAAAAATCACCTTCAAAAGCCGTGAGCGCCGACAACGGGAATGATTTTGCGTAGGGGAGAAAAAAAGGTAAATAGTTTATTTTTATATTAAAAGTTGGTTTTTCGGGAGGCTTTAATAATATTTTCATGTTGCGAAATGGGGTCCAAAAAAATGTATGAACAAACAGTATTTTTCCTCCCGACTTCACCGCTAACCGCAACGTTCCAATCCACCGCATTCCACTAAAACCCACTCGCTAGTTGATTTAAATGGCCATTAATTTACAGGAATCAAACTCTAAATTCCTTCAATTTGGCCCAGAAATTCATGAAAATGAGATAAAAAAAATTATGTTATATTGTGGATTATTGTGTGAATGTTATTTGGACACTTAGGCAATTTAAAAAAAGTTTATCTTTTCTTAAGAAATGGATAGATGTTTAGATCTACTCATTGAATTTTGTAATTAGCTACAATTAGATAACTAACTAATTATATGCTTTAATTTCAGGTCATCCAAGTAATATTGTTTCATATTTGTTTCAGAATGCTTCAATCTATAATAACTGAAAATTTCATTGAGTTCTCTAAATTTTTAAGAAAGTTATGGGCTTTTAACTGTTCCAGATCACAGCTTTTGAGTTAAGTCAATTGAAAGGCAATGGGGAACAAGATGCTAATTTCCGAGTATGAAAATGGTCATAACTTTCTTAATACTGAAGATATGAAAGTGAATTAGGTGTCAAATTAAACTTCTTTTTATGCTTTATCTGATGGGATAAATTGCAGACTTGATTTTTAAAATCTCAAAATTTTGTAACATTGCTACCAGTATAGTCTGAACAAAGAGAGTCCAAAGGTCTCCAATGAGGTAGATAACAATCCTACAATGGTCAGCATGGACACGGCAGGCCGAAGGGCCTGTTTCCATTCTATATCTCTAAACTAAAGTTAACTATCCTCTATTCCCTGCTATTGAGTGAGAGCTTACCCCCGCTGCTATAGTGGGATGTTGTGGTTTTCATTTCCTCCACCCTGTCTTCGGAAGTTACTCAATAGCCTGAAGATTGTGTGACGTACACCCCACAGACATACGTTCGGGAGGGAGGTTTAGATTCATACAAGTGACTCTATGCATAAACAGACAAATGACTCCCTGCACATGATATCCTCCCCTGAGCTCATTCCACCGAGAAGAAGGAATTTCGCTCCCTTAGGACACTTGGCTCCCTTAGGACACCCCAAACGCTTGTTTGTTTGCTCTGCAAAGCTTATATAGTAGAGTTGATGCATTATCACCGGAAACGCAATGGACAATTTCTGCAAAACTGTCAGGGTGCCAAAATTGTAGAATAATTATAGAATTGTACAGAACAAAACCCACATGATTTCTTTCTACATGAGTCCTTGCCTTGATTAGGCCTGCATTCCTCTTCTCCATTCCTATCCAAGTACCTGCCCAGATGCCTTGTGATGCAACAATATTTTGCCAGCAGAGTGAAGATAGTCCTTGGTGGCAATGTTGTTAGTGGCTGAAACTGGATTGTATGCGTGCAATTTATAAATAACCATTCTCTTTAATTCCGTGAAATGCACGTGTTCTTGTAAGGAGAAGTTGCCAGAGATTCTGTGTCCTCCACTATTTTAGTTTAGTGATGCAGCCTGGAAACAAGCCCTTCGGCCCATCGAGTCCGCTCCGACCAATGATCACCCGTACACTAGTTCTATCCTGCACACTAGGGACAATTTACAGAAGCCAATTAAATTACATAGTTGAAGATAGAAACAAAAAGCTGGAGTAACTCAGTGGGCCAGGCATCATCTCTGGAGAGAAGGAAAGGGTGACGTTTTGGGTCGAGACTCTTCTTCAGATCAGATATTACCAGTATCTGCAATTCCTTCCTACACATCACTTACAAAGCTGTACGTCTTTGGAGTGTAGGAGGAAACTGGAGCACCCGGAGAAAACCCACATGGTCACAGGGAGAACGTACAAACTCTGTACAGACAGTATCCGTAGTCAGAATCGAACCCATGTCTGTGGCGCAGTAAGGCAGCAACTCTACCGCTGTGCCACCGTGCCGCTCAGCAGGGCCGGCCTTAAGCCGATTCGACCAATTGCTCCCAATTGAGCCCCGCGCCTAAGGGGGCCCGCGCCAGAGTCATCTACTCTCGGCTCAGGTAGATCAGGTAGGAGGAGGGAGAGGGGGGGTGGAGAGAGGGTGGAGGGGGCAGAAAGGGGTAGAGGGGGAGGGGGTGTGAGGGGGAATGGAGAAGGGGAGAGGGTCCCAGGGCAGCGTTCCCGCCCCTCCAGTCGCCGTGCTTCACGCACACAGCCCCAGCTCCTCCCCCTCTCTCTCCCCATGAAGACGCGGTGAACAATACAGGGAGGGCTAGGCCGGGGGTTGGAGCAACGTTTACAAACCTCGGCCTCAGCTCACACCCATCCGCCCGGACCCCGGCATCCGCTCCTGCTGCCAGCCCGCTCCCTCCCTTCTCTCCTTCCCTTCTATCCCTCCCTTCCCTTCTTCCCTCCCTCCCTCTCTCTCTTTTCCCTTCTCTCCTTCCCTCCCTCCCTTCTTTCTCTACTCCCCTCACTCCCTTCTCTCCCTCCCTCCCTTCTCTCTCTCCCTCCCTTCTCTCCTTCCTTCCCACACACACACACACATAATGCACAGACAACCAACACACACACACACACACACACACACACACACAACTAAGTTAGGATGGGGCTGAAGCCCAACATTTAATGCCTGGACTGGTTTTTCGCCAATAGTTATTGGCTTTCTAGGATCTAGTTTTTTTTTCCTCTACATTTCACAGTCAATAAAACAAGTGGTATTGTAACCATGTACTTTTCAGAGGTGATCTACACATTTTGTTTGTGACGTGGGCTTATATGTATGCAATTTTATATTAAAGTGTAGCTTAGATCTGTTTGGTCCATTAACTCGCAGGCACTTTTTAAGCGCACATTTTGATTACTTTCCATTCTACCATAGAGATATAAAGTCTATAATAGACTTTATTTGTATTTCTATGATTCTACAGACCTTGACTGGGGACCTGGGGCTCACCACAATTGTCCCCAATTGGGCCCCGCACCTCCTAAGGCCGGCCCTGCCGCCCAATAGATTCTATTTTCTAAGTTGGTTCTTTTTTGCTACCCAATGGACATTGATTGCTGGCAGATTATTTCCGTTTTATGCTTATTTTCTCCTTCCCTTTAGCTCCAGACACAGTACAACATTTCCTATCTGGGAAAACCATCCGTTCTGAGGCTTCACAGATCATTGTTCGATCATGGGTATCGTGATAACACTCCTCTGCATGTTTGCACCCTGGACGATTTGCATGTATTGAATGCTGAATTAACACCACTTGTTCATACTCTTGTGACTCTAGACTCCTGCTCACTGGAATTGGATTAACACTGCCCAGACGTGTCTGACATTGGATCCCTGAAGGATTTTGCACCATGGATCCTGTGCAAGTTTCATTGGAAAATAGCAAGTACAAAGCTACACGCAGAGGGTGGTGGGCATATGGAATGAGGGACCAGAGGAGGTAGTTGAGGCAGGTATTATATCACCATTTAAAATACCTTTGGACAGGGATATAGATAGGAAAGGTTTAGATGGATATGGGCCAAGCATGGGCTGTAGAACATGGAAAGGTGAAGTTTCGGGTCGGGACCTTTCTTCAGACCAATCTCTCCTCAAGGTATGCCTACTTTGAAGAAGGTCTCCTAAATCTCCTCAAGACATTCGTGAGGCTGCACTTGGAGTGTTGTGTTCAATTTTGGCCACCCTACTTTAGGAAAAATACTATTAAGCTGGAAAGAGTGCAGAGTAGAGCTACAATGATGTTGCCAGGACTTGGCCTGAGCTACAGGGAAAGGTTGGACAGACTAGGACTTTATTCCTTGGAGCGCAGGAAGCTGAGAGATGATCTTATAAAGGTCTCGAAAATCATAAGTGATTTATGATTTTCTAGACCTTTGAATATTTCCTATCCATCCGAATATTTCCCTCTGAATATTTCCTATCCATGTACCTGTCCATGGATACTAATTGGAACCATTAGGTGCTAACCAATTTACATTTACCCACTCCAATATTTGGTGAATATATGATGTTTCTTGATCATATTATATGATTTTCTTTGTCAATAAATAAATAAATAAAGCGTGTGAACATTTCTTTGACCCAGTTTCCTTTCTGAAGGAAGTTTCATGCTGTTGTGGTTTTAGAGAGAGGAGATGAGTTGATCGGTGGGTTTCAGGGAGGAAGTGGTCAGAGGTTTGTGCTTTTGTTGGCTGCTCTCACAGAGTGATGAAAGGCTTGTGCCTTCTCACCCGACATTTTTTGTTAAGGTGCAAAGACTCGGTTTGCATGAACCGAGTGCTGAATTAATACCACTTGCTCGCACTCTTATGGCCTTGGACTCGTGTTCACTGGGAATTGGATTAACGCTGCCCAGACGTGTCTGACATTAGATCCCTCTCAGGCAGCAGAGCAGGCGACTAGGATCCTGTCTGTCTGGGTTCAATCTGAAGGACATTAGAGACATGAGGGGCCGATGCTCTTACCAATGGTGCCATTCTGCCTCGACCTTTAAATACACTTCAAGAAGTGAGGCCATACAGGGTTCAAATTAACTTGCGTGGAAGAGAGTCCTCAGGGGAGCACTCTCAAGGAATTGCACTTACCAGAGCTTTCAGTTCTGCCACCTGTTTCCTTGCTCAACTTAAGACTTTTTTCAAGTTGCAATCACACATTCGGCTAACAATGCACACGTTTGTCAACAAAGATGTTTTAATCTTTCTCTGTGATTAGCATGTTCCTTATCCACTCTTTTCATTGTGGGAAAATAATCTCATGGATATTAAACCGTTGCGGCTGGTCCTTTGGTGTGACCGCACGCTCTCCCGAAGGCTCGTGGCTTCCCACCCTACTGTCTAGCACTGGAGAACAATTGATTGAATAGACTGATTGAAAGACACAGCATGGAAACAGGCCCTTCAGCCCACCGACTCCACACTGACCTTCAATCACCCGTTCACACTAATTTCTCTGAAGAAGGGTTCCGACCAGAGAAGTCACCTTATCATCCTTTTTCTCCAGAGATGCTACCTGGCCCGCTGAGTTAACCAAGCACTTTGTGTCTATCTTCCATGTTACCCCGCTCCCTGCACACTAGGGACAAGGTACAGAGGCCAATTAACTTTCAAACCTGTAGGTCTTCGGATCGATGGGAGGAAACCCACAGAATGTGCGAACTCCACACAGACAGCACCCAAGGTCAAGATTGAACCTGGGTCTGTGGTGCTGTGAGGTAGTGGCTCCACCAGCCACGCCACTGTGCCAATCACTTTCAAGCTGTTTCTATCTCCTTCTTTTCCAGGTTCGATGTCCTTAAACTCAACTTAGCCCTTCAGGGTCTGGAGCCATTGTTAGGCCAAGTCCATAAACGCATCCAGTTCCTTCCAAGTTGGACAATAATGAACCAGATGGCTTTTTATGGACAGTGGCCTTATTATATAAGATTTATTTGATTAACTGGATTTAAAGTTCCACAGATGCTGTGGTGGGATTTGAACCCATGCTCTCCAAATCCTGTCTGGTAACATAACCACTACAGTGCCGCGCCCATCCGCTGCTGTTGCCTGCCATGGATCGTCTAACTCATTGCCATGTGGGAATTGAACATGGATTATCCTATGGTCTGAATGACTCAGTAACGCACTAAATGTAACCTATTGCATTCAAGGCAGCTTGAATATTTTCCAACGATCGAGCCTGTGCTCGAGTTCCTATTAACTTCAGAAATGCATGAAAATACTAAACTTGAGGAAAGAGACACTTGCAAGGATGTGGAAATAAAATCAGGGTGTCCTAGGAGTAGACTAAGGTGGTGCGGTGTGGTGTTACATTATTAGATGAGCAGCCAGAGTCCTGGCCCTTTGATCCACAGAGTTAACATCTCACCGTGGTGTCTTTAGGGATTTAAATTCAAGTAATTGAATAAATCTGAAGTTTTCTCCAAAAATGAAAGCTAGCAACAGTAACCATGAAACTATCGGAGTGACGTTAAAAACCCATCTGGTCCTCCGAGGTCCTTCAGGGAAGGCAATCTGCCGAAATTACGCACTTCAGCTGATGTACGACTCCAGACTCAGCAGTGTGGCTGATTTTCAGCTACCTCCCCAGTCCAGGGGCAATTAAGGATGGGTCATAAACACCGGCATTGTCGGTGATGTTTACATCCAGTGACGGAAACGGTTCTGGAAAAAACCGATGACTTCTTTTGAAGTTGACTCAGGCAACTTTGGAACTTCTTTGGGCAGCATTGTGGAGCAGTGGTAGAGTTGCTGTGTTACAGTGCCGGAGACCCGGGTTCAATCCTGACCATGGGTGATGTCTGTATGGAGTTTGTATGATATCCCCGTGACTTGCGTGGGTTTTTTTCCGAGTGCTTCGCTTTCCACCCACACTCCAAAGACGTACTGATTTGTGGGTTAATCCGCTTCAGTAGAATTGTAAATTGTCCCTAGTGTGTGTGTGTAGGTTAGTGTTAGTGTGCCGGGTGATCGCCGGTCAGCGCGGACTCGGTGGGCCGAAGGGCCTGTTTCCACGCCTTGTCTCTAAAATTAAGTCTGAATGAGTCTGAAGAAGAGTCCCGACCCCAAAACGTCACCCTTCCTCTTCCTCCAGAGACGCTGCCTGGCCCGCTGAGTTACTCCAGCACTTTGTGTCTGTCTTCAAGCAACTTTGGATGCTGGCTTACAAAGATAGATCCAAAGTGCTGGAGTAACTCATCGGGTCTGAGGTGCTCTCCAGAAACGGGGCCTGACCCGCTGAGTTACGCCAGCTCATTGTAGCTTTTTCAAAGAGCAGACGCAGACACAATGCGCTAAAGTTGGATTGCTTTCCCTGCAGCGTCACAGGTTGAGAGAAGACCTGATAAAAATGTGTAAAACTATCAGAGCGTAGAAAGGGTAGACAGTTGGAACCTTTTTTCCCAGGGTGTAAATGCCAAATATTAGAGGGCACAGCTACAAAGTTAGAGGGGGAAAGATTAAAGGAGTTGAACACAGCAAGGTTTTTTAACGCAGAGAGTGCTGGGTGCCCAGAGCGTGCTGCCAGGGATGGTGGTGGAAGCAGACACGATAGTGGCATTAAAGAGGCATGTGAATATGTTGGGAATAGAGGTACAGAAGAGACTAGTTTAAGCAAGAAGGTAGACAAAAATGCTGGAGAAACTCAGCGGGTGAGGCAGCATCTATGGAGCGAAGGAATAGATGGAATTCCTCCTTCGCTCCATAGATGCTGCCTCACCCACTGAGTTTCTCCAGCATTTTTGCCTACCTTCCATTATTCCAGCATCTGCAGTTCTTTCTTCAACATTGAGTTGAAGCAGGTATCATGTTCGGTGAACATTGTGGGCTGAAGGGCTCGTTACTGTGCGGTAATGTTCTATGTTCTAAACATGCTGTATCATGCTATGATGGTGCCAGCACAAAACTTGTGGATGGACTGCACTGGAACCTGGAGCCTTCAATTGATGCAAACCTCTCATTGTGCATTAATGCATGAGTTTTATCCAAAGATGGACAGAAAGTTCTGAGGTAACTTAGCGGGTCAGGGAGCATCCCTGGAGGAAAAAGATAGGTGACGTTTTGGGTCGGGAATCCTTCTTCAGAAGAATCCTTTTCCTCCAGAGATGCTGTCTGTGCTGCTGAGTTGCTCCAGCACTTTGTGTATAAACCAGCATCCACAGGTCTTTGTTTCTACATTCTGAGTTTTATTCAGTTGGCTTCATGCCACAGTGTACACAGCCCATGAGAATGAAAGTGGAAGAGGTGCCGACTGTGTGTAGGAAACAACTGCAGATGCTGGTTTAAATCGAAGATAGGCACAAAATGCTGGGTCTCGACTCAAAACGCCACCCATTCCTTCTCACCAGAGATGCTGCCTGTCCTGCTGAGTTACTCCAGCATTTTGTGTCTATTTTCGAGGCGGTGACTATATTTTGTGGTTTGCATAGAAAGCTGGAGTAACTCAGCGGGTCAGACAGCATCTCTGGAGAGAAGGAATAGGTGATGCCTCGGGTCAGTTTTGAAGAAGGGTCTCGATCCAAAACCTATTAATTTCCTCCAGAAATACTGCCTGACCCGCTGAGTTATTCCTGCACTTTGAGTCTCTTTTTAAAGCGTCATCATGTCACATGGTTCCCATTTTATTTTCATCTCTTTTTTAAATCTGGGGAAGATTGCAGTTCAAATGCTTACGAGCAGGAGTTAAGCAGAAACACACACGCACATGACAGCACCAGAGACCCAGGCACAGGATCCTGTTATGTTGCACTGACAGAGCCTATTCCCCAGTCTGTACCAAGAGACATTTAAACCAGGAGCTGTGATCTTGTGATACAGTCATCACGATGCACGATTGATTGACTGAGTTGAACAAGATGGCTTGGAAACAGACCTTTCGGCCCACCGAGTCCACGCCTGCCATCGATCACCCGCTCACACAAGTTTCACGTTGTCCCATAACTCATCCGCTCCCTACACACTTGGGGGTGGGGGGGGGGAATTTCCACAGGCCAATTAGCCGACAAACCTGCACGTCCTTGGAATGTCGAGGGGAAAGCCACCCAGTCACAAGGAGAACGTGTAGACTCCACACAGACAGCAGCCGAGGTCAGGATCGAACCCGGGTCTCTGGCACTCTGAGGCAGCAGCTCCACTACTGTGCCATGAGCAGTCCTGGTAAAGATGCTAGATCTTTGGATTATCCAACTATTAAAGAGTGTCCCTTCTATTCCGATTGGTGAGACAATCACAGGACCACCCTGTTAAAGATTTCTAAGAAGCTGCTTGTGGTTGTCAATGCAAGAAAAGAGCCAAAAGTATAAATCACCCCCCCCCCCCACCCCCCCCTGCGCTACCCCCCAACCGCCCACCTCAAAAACCCTTCTCTCCTGGGGAGTCAGAGGAGGTGATTCATATCAGCAACTCTCCCTCCCAACTTCTACTTTAGTTCTGCAGAAGTCCTCACTAACCACACACCAGCAACCATTAACGTCATTGCATCATCACTAAATGCCGAACATGCTGGTTTACTAAAAATCAACACAGAGCAACTCTGCAGGTCAGGCAGCATCTCTGGACAACATGTGTAGGAAGGAACTGCAGATGCTGGTTTAAACCGAAGATGGACATAGAAAGCTGGAGCAACTCTGCAGGTCAGGCAGCATCTCTGGAGAGAAGGAATAGGTGATGCCTCGGGTCAGGTCTGAAGAAGGGTCTCGATCCGAAACCTATTCAGTTCCTCCAGAGATACTGCCTGACCCGCTGAGTTACTCCTGCACTTTGTGTCTCTTTTTAACTCGTCACTGTTTTCATCTCTTTTTTCAAGGGAAGATTGCAGCACAAATGCTTGCGAGCAGGAGTTAAGCAGAAACACTCTCGCACATGACTGCTTTCCCACCCAGGCTTGTGTGAGTTATGCAAGTTTCTTGGCCAGGTCAGTCGGGGGAGTTCCATAAGGGGGAGTCAAATGATTCCAGCTTGGGGTGGAATGGAGCAACTGTGGGGGCTTGAATCACACCTTCTGCAGGGAATCTGCAAGAGGCCAAAGGAACTCTGCAGGGCAGCCTGAGACAGCCTCCACCGGAGCTCCAGTCCAATGCGTGGGAGAGAGTGTTGACGTCTGAAGGAACTATCGACAAATATTAAATTCAAGCGAGACTTGCTTATGGTCTTTTAACTTTTAACGCAACTTGGCACTTGCGGTCCGCCTGAAATAAGACAGAAAATGTCATTAAAAAAACAGTCACCATAAAAGCACAAACAAAGCACTGTGAGTTGTTTTTCAAAGGAATAAGGTTCAAGAACAAAGTAGTTGCATGAAGCTTGCACAGAACCACGGTTAGACCACACTTGGAGTGCTCTGCGGAGTTCTGGTCTCCCACATTACAAAAGGCACTTGGATCAAGTGCCAAAATGATTTTTGAGGATGATACTGGAATAGTGTCAAGAGGGAATAAGCAGGAAAAGCTAAAAAACTGAGAGGTGGTCCCAGTTCAGAGAAGGTTCACCCCATGGTGTTGGCTGACGAGGCAAGTCACATCAGGTTTAGGTCATAAGTGATAGGTGTAGAATTAGGCCATTCGGCCCATCAATCATGGCTGATCTATCTCGTTTCCCCTAACCCCATTCTCCTGCCTTCTCCCCATAACCTCTGGCACCTATACTAATTAAGAAAAGATTAGTTCAGTTTAGAGATACAGTGTGGAAACAGGCCCCTCGACTCACCGAGTCCGCGCCATCCAGCGATCTCCGCACATCAACAATATCGTTCCTACAACCAGCAACTTCTTGTTGAAAGAGTGGATTCTGAGGGGGCTTAAGAAGGCAAATGCTGAGAGTAACACAATCTGGAACTAGGGGAAGTAGATAGGCCTTGATTCGTATGGGTGTCAGGGGTTATGGGGCGATGGCAGGAGAATGGGGTTGAGGGGAGAGATAGATCAGCCATGATTGAATGGTGGCGTTGACACGACGGGCCGAAAGGCCTTATTCTGCTCCTATCACTTATGAGCTTATGAAGTCAATCGTTTAAGATAAGGCAAAGCTTCTCCTTTCTTGGATCATTAGAAATCTTTGAGATCTTTGGAGTTCTTTACCCCAGGGACCCTAGTTTTTGGATATATTCAGTTGAAATAGATGGATTGCATGAAAGCCAAGAGTTATGGAGGTCAGTTAACACAAAGAACTGCAGATGCTGGAATCTTGTGGAAAAAAAACTCAACGAGCTGAAGTAATTCAATGGGTCAGGCAGCACCTGTGGAGAACATGGATAGGCAATGTTTCCAGTCAGGTCCTTCCTCAGACTGATGAGAGTAGGGGTGGAGGGTGGGGGGTGGGGGTTGGGGGCGGGGGGGGGTGGTAGTTAGAAGGGAGGTGGGGGCAGGCCAAAGCCTGGCAAATGATAGGTGGATACAGATGAGGGGGGTTGATTGGCAGACGGGTGGAGATGAAAAGGAGATGAAAGGTTGTGAGATGGGGGGAGGAGAGATGTGAATTGTGAGGCCAGAGGACAGGATGTAGGTAGAAGGGAACGGGAAGAAAGGGAAAGTGAGACAGGATAGTGGGTGAGGATCAGGTGGGCCAAAGGAGTGGAAGATTGCAACCTTTACGCGGTCCGCCCTGTTTCGACTAATGCAATCAACCTGACGTGCACAAACGGAAGATCAAATGGAACAAGTTGTCCAACAACTTTAGGCTGTGCACGCCACACGAAAGAAGAAGAAGGTGGGCCAAAGAGGAGAGGAGGTTGTAAAAAAGGATAAGAGGGAGTGATAGGGATCGAGCAGGAATGTGGAAATGAGGCCAAGATCTCATTTGCCCTAATTTTATTGGCATGGCGGAGCAGCTCAAAGGGTCGTTTTTAGGTTCCTGTAACCGGATAAAGGTTTTTATAACTTGGAGGAACACCCACATGTGGAAGGTGGAAGGTGGATAACTCTATGATTGGAAGAGTCTAAAACCAGCGGCCATAAGTACAGGAAGATGTTAATGAGGAATAAGGAATGAAGGAAGACCTCAACCAAGAGAAGACCAGGGACATGGACCTCATCCCACAGAGAGAAGATGAGGTGCTTGTCGGAAATAAATGAAAGAAAAATGCAAAATACTGCAGATTATGGAAATCTGAAATAAAAGTAGAAAATGCAGAACAGAAGCGCAGAAAACAGGCAGCGGGCCTGAACTTGGATCAAAGGTGCAGTGAGATATGACATGTCCCGGGATGAGAGCACCAGGTGATCAGTACACGTTAGTTCAGCACCAAGGCAAGCCCTCTCGCCAATGCTTATCCTTCAGTCAACATCACAAACCAGGTTTTTCCCCGCACCCTTGGTTCCAGAGCCTTTCTGGATTATTTCGTTTTTTTCCGGACCAACAGAGGTCACAGGAAAGCCTCCGAGAGGAGTCCAGCAGTACTGGAACGGTCCACCTCGGTCTCCAAGGGGCCGAGACACCGGCCCGCAAAGTCAGCCTGGGTAGCCGGCCCATGGGAACGCATCTGCCAGCAGGCGGCAAATTCCACTTCTGGCCGCGGAAGTCACGATGAGGCCTGGCCTCACCTGGCCTAGGCGCCGGATTTTCAGGGGGGGGGGGGGGGTCCGGTGGGGCGGGTGATTTCAAGTGCGCTCTCGTGATTTTGCCCAGATTAAAGGAGGTGCCGGACCAAAGGATGCCGGAATATAGGTGGTGGACTTGAATTTGGATGTCACTGCATCATTAGGGGCCAGAACCAGGGGCCACCGTTTAAGAATAAGGGGTAAGCCATTTAGAACGGAGACGCGGAAACACTTTTCCAAACAGAGAGTTGTGAGTCTGTGGAATTCTCATGCCTCAGAGGGTGGTGGAGGCCGGTTCTCTGGATACTTTCAAGAGAGAGCTAGATAGGGCTCTTAAAGATAGCGGAGTCAGGGGATATGGGGAGAAGGCAGGAACTAGGTACTAATTGGGGATAATCAGCCATGATCACATTGAATAGCGGTGCTGGCTCTAAGGGCCGAATAACCTACTCCTGCACCTAGTGTCTATTGTCTATTGTCTATTACCTGTGAGATCTTGCTATGTGCAGACTGGTTGCTCGGTAGCTATGGCAACTACACTCTAAATGTATGTCAGTAGCTGTAAAGCGCTGGGGAACATTCCAAAAAGAGGATATAAAAGGTGCTATTTCAATGCAAATATGTCCTCCAGGCAGCGTACTTACAGAATGACGCAGATCACCACAGGATGTGCACAGGAATGCTGACTAGTGATCTTGGGGCTGAAGGCTTAGTGACGAATTCCCTCACCGTGCCATACTTGTTAGAAACCCTATTGACTGGCTGCGTGGGGAACGCACTGCGTACACTTCCTGGTGCGAGCCACATACTACACATTCCTTCCTCACTCAATCACCTTTACCAAACATGCAGCTGAGCATCAGTGCGGTTTACTCAGCCGCCCTCCGTGGAGAGCGTGCCTCTCGGCTGATTTGGGCGGCAGAGTCGCTGCCTGGCAGCGCCAGAGACCCGGGTTCGATCCTGACTGCGGGTGCTCTCCTGTACGGAGTTTGTACATTCTCCCCGTGACCTGCGTAGGTTTTCTCTGAGATTTTGGGTTTCCTCCCGCATTCCAAAGATGTACAGGTTTGTAGGTTCATTGGCTTGGGAAAAGTGTTAAAATTGTCCCTGGTGCGTGTAGGGTGGCGTTAATGTGCAGGGATTGCTAGGCCGGCACATGGGGTCGAAGGGCCTGTTTCCGCGCTGTATATCTAAACTAAACTGATCTAAACTAAACTGATCTAAACTAAACTAGAAACATTCCCATTCTGTGTTTCGTACTGAACTAGATATATTTCCTTCCATACTAAATGCAGAAGTCCCCCGCCGTGAGCAGATGCGGGGAACCGCAGTTTCAGAGCGGTGAACCTGACCTGGGAAGTGGGTCTGACAACACCAAGTGTCGGTCCAGCATTCTCCCCCAGATTCAGTGGCAGTTGCCAATGGATGGGTGCGATGTATCACAGCACATGGCTTTGCACAGTGCAAGGACCGCTATGGCAAGGTGTGTCGGAAGAAACTGCCCCGGAGATAGACACAAAAAGCTGGAGTAACTCAACGGGTCAGGCGGCATCTCTGGAGAAAAGGAATAGGTGACGTTTCGGGTTGAGACCCTTATTCAGACTGAGTGTCGATGGAAATGGAAACGAGAGATATAGACGGTGATATAGGGAGATGTGTAGAATTAAATTAACGAAAGATATGCAAAAAAAATGACAATGATCACGGAAAGATGGAGCCCACAATGGTCCATTGTTGGCTGTGGGCAAGGTGATAACGAATTATGCAGACGGTGGAACTCACTAGGACGACAGTGGAACTAGCCGATAACCTGGGTGGAGGAAGGGCAGAGATACAGAGAGGATGCAAGAGGTGCTTGAAATTAGAGAGATCAATATTCCTACCACTGGGTTGTAAGCTGCCCAAGCGTAAAGCCTGGAGCCACAGCAACCGAGTGTTGTGGAGATGATAGACGTTATCACCAGTTAGAACATGGAACAGTACAGCACAAGGACAGGCCCTTCAAAGTCAAAGTCAGTCAAAAGAGTTTATTGTCATGTGTCCCTGACAGGACAATGACATTCTTTCTTTGCATAGCACAACAGAACATAGTAGGCATTGACTACAATTATATACGTAAATACACACATGGATTAATAAATTAATAAAGTGCAAATAACAGATGGAGGGATATTAATGTTCAGAGTTCCGAGCCAAGTTTAATAGCCTGATGGCTGTGGGGAAGTAGCTATTCCTAAACCGGGTTGTTGCAGTCTTCAGGCTCCTGTACCTTCTACCCGAAGGTAGCAGGGAGATGAGTGTGTGGCCAGGGTCCTTGATGATGCTGCCAGCCTTTTTGAGGCAGCGACTGCGATAAATCTCCTCGATGGAAGGAAGGTCAGAGCCGATGATGGACTGGGCAGTGTTTACTACTTTTTGTAGTCTTTTCCTCTCCAGGGCGCTCAGCCTACAATGCCTGTGCCCAACATGATGCCAAGTCCAGCTCTTAGCTGCCTGCACGTAATCCGCATCCCTCCACCCCTTGCATATCCATGTGTTCACTTTAATTGAGTTTACTTTATTGTCACGTGTAGCGAGGTACAGTGAAAACCCAGTGTTGCCAGTCAGACAGTGGAAGGACGTTACATAATTACAATGGAGCCTAGTAACATGTACAGATACCATGATAGAGGGAATAACATTCAGCGCAAGATAAAGTCCGGGAAAAGTCAAATTAAAGATAATTCAAGGATCTCCATTGAGGTAGATGGCAGGTCAGAACCGCTCTCTGAGTTGCTGATACAATGGTTCAGTTGCCTGATAACAGCTGGGAAGAAACTGTCCCTGAATCTGGAGGTGTGCGTTTTCACACTTCTGTACCTCTAGTCTGATGGGAGAGGGGAGAAGAGGGAGTGAGACGATTAAACCTCATCATTGTATCTGCCTCCACCACCACCAACCCTGGCAGCAGGTTTCAGGCACCCACTTCTCTCCGTGTAAAAAAAACTTGCCTTGCACATCTCCTTTAAACTTTGCCCATCTCACCTTAAAGCGGCGCTCTCTAATATTTGATATTTCCATCCTGGGAAAAGGGTCTGACTCTAAAGTTGTGAACGCCCCGTTTCCCAGATTCCAGACTTCAGGGTGTTTAGTTTAGTCTAGCTTTAGAGATATATAGTGCAGAAACAGGCCCTTCGGCCATGCGGACCAGCGATCGCCAGTACACTAGTTCTACCCTACACACTAGGGACAATTTACAGAAGCCAATTAACCTCCATACCTCCACGTCATTGGTGTGTGGTAGGAAACCGGAGCACCCGGAGAAAACCCACGCGGCCATGGGGAGAACATACGAACTACGGCAGTGCCTGTAGTCAGGATCGAACCCAGGTCTCAGGTGCTGTAAGGCAGCAAATCTACCGCTGCACCAGCTTTGTGCCACTGTGGTGACCTAACCAACCTACAGCCCACATACTGCCAACCCACCTGTAAACATTGGCAATAAGGGTGTATCTGAGGGTTTTCAGACGTTGCCAGTGACGTGACCCTCACTGAAAGCCAACTATGATCAATGCAGCGAGCTCCCACAGACATCGATGGAAATGCTGGAGCTGATTTATTCATTAGGGCGGCATGGCGATGCAGCAGGTAGAGTTAATGTCACGCAGCACCAGAGACCCAGGTTCCACCCTGACCTCTTGTGCTGTCTGTGTGGAGTTTACACTTCCTCCCCGTGACTGCATGAGCTTCCTCTGGATGCTCCGGTTTCCTTCCACATCCCAACGACGTGCGGGATTGGCCTCTGTAAAACGCCCCTAGTGCGTCGGGTGATGATAAGAAAGTGGGATGACAAAGAACTAGTGTGAACGGGTGATCAATGGCCGGCATGGACTCTGTGGGCCGAAGGGCCTGTTACCATGTTGTATGTTTACAATTTATCAATTCAAATAAAACTAATGATATTATTTGAAGGTGTAGATTATTTGAAGGGGTAGAATGGGCCGGCGCTGATAGCTGACGGAAGCTTGAACCCAGGACTAGGTGAATAGTTATGTTTTCTTACCTACGGACTCATCTCCTAAGTTGCATTATGGATAGTTTATTCTATTTTTCTAATTTTCTTTTCTTTTTCTTTATTTTTTCTATCTATTGAAAAAAAAAATAATGATATGAATGTGTTTGTCAACAATGTACACCAGTGTTCTCCGTTGTCTTGTCCTGTGATACAGATATCTTTTAGTTTCATTTATCCTTTATCCTTAGGTTTATCCGAAGGGCCTGTTTCCATATCGTATTTTTCAATTAGTTTAGTTTAGTTTAGAGATACAGTGCGGAAACAGGCCCTTCGTCCCACCAAGTCTGCGCCGACCTTCGATCCCCGCACATTAACACTACCCACCGCACGATACAATACGGTACGATAAACTTTATTCATTCCCAGAGGGAAATTGGTCTGCCGACAGTCACAACAAGAACGTGAAATTAAAAGAGATAACAAAAAGGAAAAGCCAAGCGACTGTTGGCCGGCTGCTGTGTGCACAGCGCCTTCACTGGAACAAATGAACAAATGAACATAGACTTATCCCCTAAACTAAAGAGCCCCCCCCCACCCCCCCCCCCCACACCGGGTCGCCCTTTGTTCTCCCACCGTCCATCACAGCGGCCCCCCTACGCTGGGTCCCCATTGTTCTTCACAGAGTTCCCCCCACGCCGGGTCCTCCATTGTCTTCCCCTCCCCCCTCACGCTTATCGACCGTGAGGCCCCACCGCCACTGAGGCTCCCGTTGGTGCTGAGGCCCACTTGGCCACCGAGGCTCCCATTGCTGCTGAGGCCCACTTGGCAACCGAGGCTCCCGTTGTTGCTGAGGCCCACTTGGCCACGAGGCTCCCATCGCCGCCACCATTAAAGCTCCTTCGGCCTAGACAGGCCTTGCTGCCCGGCTTCTCCGCAGTCCCCTTGGAAGGCCTGTGGGGCGAGTCGGGCCTACCGGGGCGCATTCCGGTCTTCGGTCATCGTTCAGGTCGGTGGTGGCGCTGTTACACGTGCAATTTAATTATTTTTTTACATATACCAACCTAATTAACCTACAAACCTGTACGTCTTTGGAGTCATAAGATCATAAGTGATAGGAGCAGAATTAGGCCATTCAGCCATCTGCCATTCAATCATGGCTGATCTATCTCTCCCTCCTGCCTTCTCCCCATAACCTCTGACACCTGAACTAATCAAGAGTCTATCTATCGCGCTTTAAATATATCCACAGCCTTGGCCTCCACAGCCGTCTGTGGCGAAGAATTCCACTGATTCACCACCCTCATCTCCTTCCTAAAAGAACATTCTTAAATTCTTCAACTATGACCTCTAGTCCTAGACTTCTCCCACTAGTGGAAACTAGTGATCCTCTCCACATCCACTCTATTCAAGCCTTTCACTATTCTCTATGTTTCAATGAGGTCCCCCCTCAGCGAGTACAGGCCCAGTGCCGTCAAATGCTCATCATAGGTCAACCCACTCATTCCTGGGATCATTCTTGTAAACCTCCTCTGGACCCTCTCCAGTTCCAGCACATCCTTCCTCAGATATGGTGCCCAAAATCGCTCACAATATTCCAAATGCGTCCTCCCCGGTGTCTTATAGAGCCACAGCATTGCATCCCTGTTTTTGTACACACGCCCTCTCAAAATAATTGCTGGCGTGGGAGGGAACCGAAGATCATCCACGCAGGTCACGGGAAGGACATAAAAACTCTGTACAGACAGCACCCGTAGTCAGGATCGAACCTGGGTGCCTGGCGCTGTATAGCAGTAGCTCTACCGCTGCGCCACTGTGCCGCCCTTGTTCAATGCCTGAACGCTCGTGCTCACTCTGAACAGTCAGGGGCCTCAGGTTGCCAGGAATCATTCGGGATGTTTGCATGTTCTTTTCACGGTGGCTTTGAGCACATCCTTGAATCTTTTCCTGTCCACCTGGTGATCTCTTCAACAGAGCTCTGCTGACGTCAGTGTGGGCGCTCAGAGTGAACTAAAACAGATGCACAAGGTGTTGGGTGCACAGCAAATGCTGTAAAGATCCCCCAATGGTTTAAGTCAAAGGCGTGCAACATTTCCAAGGACTAACTTTAATTCAGCAGAACAACTGGTTTTTACTGAGTGTGTGTTCTGCATTTCAAAACGGGCCCGTAGTTTTTAATAATTCAGCCCGGTCCAGGGGATTCCAATTTTCACTGCGTGTGGAATCTCGTGCAAATATTGACAAACTCTCTCTCTCTCTGAACCACTGTAATATAAGTGTCAGTTCCACAAAGGAAAACAGTTACAGCAGATGTTGTATTAATCAAAGAGATTACACAAGTGAGCACACAAGCCCAGGACAAATATACAAATCCGATGACAAGAGGAATTCTGATTTTATAAATCCTCTCCTGTGGTCTGGGTGGAAGGGATGGTGGAGGAAATGAATCTTCACTGCCACGCCCAGAATGAGATGGAGGGACTGGGCATTGTTTTATGTGTAGGAAGGAACTGCAGATGCCGGTTTAAACGGAAGATAGACACAAAATGCTGAAGTAACTCAGCGGGACAGGCAGCATCTCTGGAGAGAAGGAATGGGTGACGTTTCAGTCTGAAGAAGGGTCTCGACCAGAAATGGCACCCATTCCTTCTCTCGGGAGATGCTGCCTGTCCCGCTGAGTTACTCCAGCATTTTTGTGTCTATGGGCAGGGTTTTTCACTGAGGTCAACTCTATGCCCTGGCCAGATTACGATCCCTTCTTTGAGAATCCTCATCTGAAAACCCGTTTTGCATTGTGACAAAAAGTTAGCTACTGCATGCTTCTGCCAAGAACTGTGTTTGTTTAACAAGTTTTACCAGAACGATGCCTGGATTAGAGGGTTTAGTTTAGTTTAGAAATACAACATGGAATAACATAGAGACACTAGCACTTCGGCCCACTGGGTCCGCGCCGATCATCGATCACCCGTTCACACTAATTCTGTTACCTCACTTTCATAACCACTCCCTTGCAAACTCAGGGCAATTTACAGAAGCTAATTAACCTACAAACCTGTATGTCTTTGGGATGTGGGAGGAAACTAGAACATTCAGAGCAAAGATCCTACAGTGAGTAAGATTGATCACTCGACGAAAAAGACGTAGTACGGTCATGGGCAGATTCATGGGTAATTTTCAGCCCCATTTCCATAACCGGCCTCCGTCTCCGCACCAAAGATCCCGTAGCGGAGCAAAGACACTAGTGCGGAGACGGAAGCCGGTTACGGAAACATCCTCGTAAAAATAAAAGTTTTTTGGGAAAAATCTTCTCCTCATTTTCAGAATTTTAACTTATTAACAAAAACTGTTCCCCCGCAACGCAGATTACACTGCGAGTCGGGTCGGGTCGGGTTACTGAAATGGATGAAAAAATGGCCCACGTTCCGCTCCGTTGCCTACTACACGTCAGCCCATTGCATTTAGAAGGAGTGGTCTATCTTGCTTGCTATAGGATCTTTGATTCAGAGGAAGCTCCCAAGTTAAAAAAAAAATTTGGACAGGTACATGAATAGGATATGATTAGAGGGATTTAGGCCAAATGCAGGTAGATGAGACTAGTGCAGATGGGGCATGTTAGTCAGCATGGGCAAGTTGGGCCGAAGGGCCTGTTTCTGAGCAGTATGACTGTGACTCTTGTTGAAGAATGCTTTAGACTTTGTAGATACAGCGCGGAAACTGAGTCTGCGGCCCACCGAGTTAACGCCGACCAGCGATCGCCCTGTAGACCAGCACTATCCAGCCCACTGGGGTAAATTTACAATTTTACAGAAGCCAATTATCCTTCAAGGTACACGCCTTTAGAGTGTGGAAGGAGAACGTACATATTCCAAACAGACAGCACCTGTAATCAGGATTAAACCTGGGTCTCTGGCGCTGTAAGGTAGCAACTCTACCGCTGCACCACTGTGTTGCTTGAATGTTCATTTGGAAAATTCTGCTGCTCCTACAACATACTGCGTTTTGTTGAATTTGAGGTTCAAGTCTACAAATGCTGCAAATCTGCCCTCTTCTTACTCAACTCATCACCAGAGTTTAAAGGCATCATCGGTTAGAGAAATACCCCAAGGACAGAATTTTCAGTGAAAGTTTGGGGCTAAAATTTAACTCCCAGTAGGTTGTGAAAGTGAATTAGATGATTGATTCTGAAACACTTGAAAATGAACTAGATGAATGATTTTTATGTTTTTAAACTAATTGAACCCTGCACGAACCAGAGTTACCGCAAAAGACACTCAGTTCTGCAGTTTCCCTCGACCCTGACTCTCAGTCTGGAGAGGACCCTAAACGTCACCTATTCCTTTTCTCCCGAGATGCTGCCTGACCCGCTGAGTTACTCCAGCATTTTGTGTCTTTCTTCGGTGTGAACCAGCATCTGCAGTTCCGTCCTGCTCAGTTCCGTCATGTTCTTGAAGGAAGTGGTCCGGCCATCTTTTCCTCTTCTCTAATCATTTGAGGGACATGGTTGGGTCGTTCAAATGATCACCTATCCATGTTCTCCGGCGATGTTGCCTGAATCGCTGAGTTACTCCAGCGCTTTGTGTCCTTTACTGAGCTTGAGTCACATTGGTCTCAATACATTAACTTTTCAACCTCAGGCAAAAATGCACTTTATTTTACAAAACATAAAATTTATGTACAACAAAAATTGCAAATGTAGTACATTCATACGGCCGTTTATACGGTGGGAGAAATATTTCCATGACTTACAAAATCTCATAAGATCGAATTTTCTCTCACCTCTGTTCGTTGGAAAGTATAATCAAGAGGTCCAAGGGATCGAGTCATAGAATGATACAGTGTGGAAACAGGCCCCTCGGCCCAACTTGCCCACACTGGCCAACATGTCCCAGCTACACTAGTCCCACCTGCCTGCGTTTGGTCCATACCCATCCAAACCCATCCTGTACATGTACCTGTCTAACTGTTTCTTAAACGTTGGGATAGTCCAGGCCTCAACTACCCCCTATGGCAGCTTGTTCCATACACCCACCACCCTTTGTGTGAAAAAATTACCCCTCGGATCCCTATCTTTACCCCTTCACCCTGAACCTATGTCCTCGGGTCCTCGATTCCCCTACTCTGGGCAAGAGACTCTCTGCATCTTCCCGATCTATTCCTCTCATGATTTTATACACAAACCTGCCCAAACAGCTCAGGATGGGGGGGGGGGGGGGGGGGGGGGGTGGTGTTAGTGGGTTGGAGTAGTTCAGCTGGGAGACCCACACCCTTCCTTGTGTCAAACTCAGGAACAGGAGGAGAGGAGGAAGGAAAGAACATGCAAATCAGAAATTGTTTTCAATGTTGAGAAGAAAAGAATTACTGGCTGCAAGAACCAATTTGCAACTGAAATATTGTAACCAGTTCCGCCAAGAAAAATATTTAGCTCTATGAAAATAATCTGTGGTTGCTTCGGTTACTTAACCCTGTAGCTGCTGAGATCTATGAACAATAATTTTTCCGAATGCGGTCTTTGATAATATCTGTCTGTGGCTAACAACTACCTTCTGATCTCCTGATTTATGCCAATTATGCTTTTGAGAGGAAATGTGTGTTTTTGTTCTCAACCAAATATTATTCATATATCTAGGTTTAGGGTTTAATTATTGTCACGTGTAGCGAGGTACAGTGAAAAGCTTTGTTTTGCTTTGCTATCCAAATGCTACGCTTTGCTCTGGGCAGCACAGTGGCGCAGCGGTAGAGTTTGCTGCCTTACAGTGCAAGAGTCGCGGGTATAATTGTGACTATGGGTGCTGTCCACGGCCTGGACTCAGTGGGCTGAAGGGCCAATTTCCACGCTGTATCGTGAAACTAATCCAAAACACATTTCAAAACCCCCTGGGAAGTCGTGAAGTTGAAATAAATACGATTTCAGGCTAGAAACGGACAAATCTGACCAGAGACACCAATGATGTGGTGTCCAGAGTTAAAGATTCAGTTCAGTTTAGTTTGTTATTGTCATGTGTGCCGGGGTACAGTGAACAGCTTTTGTTTGCGTGCTGTCCTGTCAAAGAAAAGGCGATATATGATTATAATCAAGCCGTCCACAGTGTACAGATAAAGGATAAAAGGAACATCATTTAGTGCAAGATAAAGTCCAATAAAGTCGAAATAAAGATAGTTCAGGTTCCAGTGAGGTAGATGGGAGGACAGGACCGCACTCTCGCTGATGAGGGGACCGTTCAGTTGCCTGGTAACAGTTGGGAAGTAACAATACCTGACAGTTCTGGTCAGAGCCTCTATGTGCAAATTGCTACCCGTTCTGACAAAGGATCTTTGACCTGCCATGTCAACTCAGTTTCTTTCCCCGTAGATACTGCCTGACCCGCTGAGTACTTCCAGCATTTCTGGGTTGTATTTTATCAATTAGCAGTATTGCGCTGGGGAAAAGTCTGGGTACAAGTTACAGCTCGTGCAACAAAGAAAGGCAGTTTATTTAGTAATCAGTCGATATTCAAAGGGAAAAGAAAACAAAAGGTGCAGTAACTTCACCCAATAAAACACTTGGACTCTTGAGGAAGGATCTTGACCCAAAACGTCACCTATTCCTTTCCTCCAGAGATGCTGCCTGATCCTGTGAGTTCCTCCAATGTTTTGTGTCTATCCGTGAGGTAAAGCAGCATCTGCACTTCCTTCCGACACAAAACGATTAGAGTGTTGCGGTGGCCACAGGTTAGGTTGGGGATGGAGTGGGACGCTGGAGGCCTGCAGTAACACGGAGTGGCGGTCGAACGAACCCACAGCATCGGCAGGCTAGGCCAACCCCGACAAGAGTATCGCCAAGACCGGCGGAGTCGGCGAGCCCGGTGCCCCTCGCGGGTCTGAGCCCGCGGCCGGCGGAGCTTGTGGCTGGGACTTGGCTCGGCACTACGGAGGCGTCCGGAGAGGACCCGGCTGCGGTAGTGGAGAGGTCAAGGCAGCCGAACGACGGACGAGAGCGGACACACGGAATTAAGGATGCCACGGTTGGGGGAAGGAACAAAGGAAGACCCAGCGTGGGGGAGGAGGGAAGTGGCGGAGTACAAAGGGGAACCTTGTAACTTTGTCAGCACCCTTATGTGGCCACGATTTGCATACCTTGCAAGCAAAGAATTTCACTGTGACTTGTCACATGTGACAATAAAGTATTCATTCAAGACAACAGGCCTTTAAAACCAGGACAAGATTCGATCGTTTCAACAACTTGATACGTGAAAGGAACAAGATGGCGTCTCGTGGTGTTCTGTTTCAGAAGATATAATCTTCTTAGTTTGCACTATAATCGCTGCATTCTTGTACTTATGTATGATTGTACGTAGGTATATTATGATTTCACTGGATTATTGTATGCAAATAAAGCATTTCACCGTATTCAGGTACATTTGACAATTAAGTAAGCACTACTATCCAGATAATTTTCATGGGAAAACACAGTGAATGGAGAATAATATTATGCCTGAAATCAGTCTCAGTTACTGACAGAAATATGCTCACTAAACCTGTTATAGAGCAGGGTTGTCTGATCATTTATATTCTGCTTGGCTATCATTAGAGGTAATGTGATTGACTTTAGAATTTAGACTTCAGAGAGGAAACAGGAGCTTCGGCTCACCGACCAGCGATCACCCCGAACACTAATACTATCCTACACACACTAGGGACAAATTACAATTTATCAAAGCCAATTAGCCTACAAACCTGCACGTGTTTGGAATGTGGGAGGGAATCAGAGCACCCGGAGAAAACTCACGTGGTCACAGGGAGAACGTACAAACTCCGTACAGACAGCACCCGCAGTCGGGATTGAACCCGGGTCTCTGGTGCTGTAAGGCAGCAACTCTACCACTGCACCACCGTGCCGCTATACAAATACAAATTGTTTATTGTTCATGTCAGAACCATTTATGCTTAAGTTAGTTGTTAATATATTATAGCCATGTCTAGATATTTTTAGTTTTTTCTTTTGGTATGCTTGTAGGTGGGATTTAGAAACATAGAAACATAGAAAATAGGTGCAGGAGTAGGCCATTCGGCCCTTCGAGCCTGCACCGCCATTCAATATGATCATGGCTGATCATCCAACTCAGTATCCCGTACCTGCCTTCTCTCCATACCCCCTGATCCCTTTAGCCACAAGGGCCACATCTAACTCCCTCTTAAATATAGCTAAAGGGTCTGTCCCACCAGCATGTGATTCCATGCGATGAGCGCGATCAAACTAGAAGCGGGGGCCAGGCGGAGGTCGGGTGACCCCTGTACAGGGCCGTTCCCACCAGCATGCGCCTGCATGCGGCAAGCGCGACCAAACCGGCAGCGATGGCGGTGCGGAGGTCGGGTGAGTGGTGCAACGCGGCGCAAAGTGAGGCAAACTTGGAGCGAAGTCTTAAAGGTAAGTTCGCCAGGACAGAGAGGGACACACAGAGAGGGGCACAGAGACACACACAGAGAGGACCATGGAGCCACACACAGAGAGGGTCACGGAGGCATCTACAGAGAGGCTCATGGAGGCACGACGTTGAGGCGGTGTGTAATGCGTCGAGGCGACAGCGAGCCGACAAGCCGTTGCCGCGCGGAATTTTTGAACATGGTCAGTTTTTTGGAGCCCCACGCGATGTCGGGACGAACTCCGCACAATTCCGCACGGCTCCGGCAATCGAAGTGGGACCGGCCCCGCGACGCCGGACGGCTCAAGTGACCACGTTAGGTCGCGCTCATCGCATGGAGTTGCATGCTGGTGGGACAGGCCCTTAATGAACTGGCCTCAACTACCTTCTGTGGCAGAGAATTCCAGAGACTCACCACTCTCTGTGTGAAAAATGTTTTCCTCATCTCGGTCCTAAAGGAATTCCCCCTTATCCTTAAACTGTGACCCCTTGTTCTGGACCTCCCCAACATCGGGAACAATCTTCCTGCATCTAGCCTGTCCAACCCCTTAAGAATTTTGTACGTTTCTATAAGATCCCCCCTCAGTCTTCTAAATTCTAGCGAGAAATTTGATACGTAGAAGGGAGTGTCTACATCTGTGGAGGCCAGCGCAGGCACAGAGATTGGGATTCAGTTGAGCCTCAAGGGATGGTTGAGGCAACAGTTTCGGGTACGGATGAAACAGTTCGTCAGATTGAAGAGTTATAATTTGTATTTAAATAAGAAATATTTGGTATGAATCACTTCTTCGTTTGTACTACTTCAATAAAAGACCAATGAATCAAGAAACAACTACTGGAAGATTGGTCCTCACTATCTGCGAGTGCGTACGTTATATCTCCACTACATCCCCGAGTAGTAATGGCAAGTAAAAGTTGGACATTGGAAGGTCTAGAAATTGCCGTTCCAGTTCATTTACGAAGAGTGTCTGTCCCTGTCAATTATGCGGCAGCACAGTGGAAGGTGGAGATATAAATAAACCCGCGGGAATGAAAACCCAATTGCAAATCTTTCAGTTGCATCATGACAAAAGACAGCCCACAGGGATTTTTTGCAACAGTAATTTAATTCTGCAATTCAGATAAAAGTCACATTGATAAAGTTGCACGTTTGTGGTTTATGATCTTAAAATACTGCCTCGGTCTTCAGAGTATCTGCTCAATCTTGATATGAACCAGCTTAGCTTGAAAGAGAGACTCGTTACTGCTTGGAAGAAGATCCCTGAGCAGAAGTTCATTCACATAGTCATTGTCACATAGCACAGAAACAGGCCCTTCAGCCCAACGTGTCCATGCCATCCAAGCGTCCCTATCTAAGTTGGTCCCATTTCCCCCCGTTTGGCCCATATACCTCCTAACCTTTTACTATCCATGCACCAGTTCAAATATCATTTAAATGTTGTTTTGTTTAGTTTAGAGATACAGCGTGGAAACAGGCCCTTCGGCCCACCAAGTATGTGCTGACCAATGGTCACCATACACTAGTTCTATCGAGGGACACTTTTTACAGAAGCCAACTAACGTACAAACTTGACTTTAGACTCTAGACTTTGGAGATACAGCTCAGAAACAGGCCCTTTGGCCCGCTGAACCCGCGCCAACCAGCGATCACCCCGTACACTAGCACTATCCTACACACTAGGGACAATTTACAATTTTACCAAAGCCAACTAACCTACAAACCTGCAAGTCTTTGGGATGTGGGAAGAAACCGGAGCTCCCGGAGAAAACCCAGGCCTCAAATATCTCAAATGACTCAAATACTTCCCTTGGGACTTATTCCATATGCCCACCGTAATTTGTGTGAAACGTTGCCCCCTGGGTTGCGATTAAATCTTTCCCCTCTCACTTTAAACCTTTGCACACTAGTTCTTGATCCCCTTACCCCTCGGTACAAAACTCTGAACATTCACCCTATCTATTCCCCTTGTAATTTTCTACATCTGCAAGACCACCCCATCAACCGCTTGCGCTCCAAGGTATAAAACCCTAACCTACTTAACCTCTTTTTATAGCTCAGGCCCTCAAGTCCTAGCAGCATCTTTGTAAATCTTCTCTGCAGTCTTTCGAACTTTGTAGGATCTTTCCTTAAAAAGAGGTTTGACCAAAACTGAACACAATACTCCAAGTGCCGTCTCTTGTACAACTAGAACATAATGTCCCAACTCCTGCACTCATATCCATGGCTGATGAAGACTAGTGGAGCAAAAGCCTTCTTAACCACCCTAACTACCAGTGACACTTCTTTCAAGGAAGATATATAATTTTTTTCATTTTTTAGTTTAGAGTTACAGCATGGAAACAGTCCCTTTAGCCCGCCAAGCCCGCGCTGACCAACGATCACCCGGGCACTAGTTCCATGTCATCCCAGTTTCAAACCCTACACACATGAAGGCCAATCTACGGGACGCCAATAAACCTGCAAGCTTCAGCAAGTGTGGAATGTGAGTGGAAGCCGGAGCACCCGGAGTAAACCCACCCATTCACAGGGAGAACGTACAAACTCCGCACAGACCGTGGTTAGGAACGATCCTGGGTCTCTGGCGCTGTGAGGCAGCGACTCCACCGCTGAGTCAATGTCCCACTTATTCAAGCCTTTACAAGGACACGAGGGTCTGAGCTGCAAGGGGGGCAGAAAGGATGAATAATTGTGGCTGTTAAGATGGATGCAACCTTCAATTCTTCACATGCCATGTAAACCAATACCAAAGTCCTCCTGAGCTGTGAAAATGTCATTGGGGGGTTAGAATGCTTTGTAGACCTTTCTCATTGAATAAGCAGTGTGGGTGAGACTCCTTCTGTTTAATGACAGTGGAGGGATTGGCAGAGACAGCTGGATGTAGCCTTTGGAAACATATCATCTGCTTGAAGCTGAGTAGGTGCCAAGCCTTGGACCTCACAGCTGGTGTTGATCTCAACCATGTACATCCTCCTCCTCACCTCCAACACGGCTTGGATCTAGCCCGCCGACCTCGGCTGCACTTGTTAGCACTCTCAAATGGCCACTGTTGACAGTTCTTCCGGCATGCAAGCTCTTTAAGACCTGAAATCATTCCAGCACATCACAGACTTAAAGGGGAGAACCTCCCTGTGGGGAAGTATTTTCTCACAAAAAATCCACCCTGGCTAACTAAGCAGCAGCCACTGTTTACTGCAGCCACCAGCAACTGGGTTCAGCAGTCTGAAGAAGGGTCTCGACCCGAAACATCACCCATTCCTTCTCTCCAGAGATGCTGCCTATCCTGCTGAGTTGTCCAATATTTTGTGTCTACCTTCGATTTAAACCAGCATCTGCAGTTCTTTCCTACACATTGAACGTACAGTTTCCATTAATATGTTGGTGATGATCATGCTCATCACATTGATTTAGTTAACTTGCTTATTAAAACATTGACAGAGACCGTTCAGCCCATCAGATCCATGCTAGGTTCCAGCAGAGAAACCCCATCAACTTTAAACATTTCCCTGTGGTTTCTTGAGTCACGGAGTTACACAGCACAGAAACAGGCCCTTCGGCCCAGCGTGCCCACCCTGGCCATCAAGCACCAACCTAACACAAACCCCAATTAATTCTGTGTAGGAAGGCTGGTTTATACAGAAGGTGGTCACAACGTGCTGGTGTGACTTAGCGGGTCCGCGGGTATCACTGGGAAAAATAATTGGTGATGTTCCTGGTCGGATCCCTTCGTCAGAGTGAAAGTAGGGGTGGGGGCACTGGAGATAGGAAAAGGCCAGAACAAAACAGGGCCGGCAACAGATGACCAAGGAAGGGTGGAGCCCACAATGGCCCATTGTTGGCTGGGGAAGAGGTGATAATGAAGGGGACACAGAGATGCGAACAGTGGAATGAGGTTCGATTCGGGTGCTGTCTGTGCAGAGTTTGTGCGTTCTCCTTTTGTTTGACCTTTTAGTTTTTCTCTGGGTACTCCGGTTTCCTCCCACACTCCAAAGACGTGAAGGTTTGTAGGTTAATTGTCTTGTGTGGATTGTTCCTAGAATGTAGGATAGAACTAATTTACGGGGATCGTTGGTCGGCGCGGAACCGGTGGCCTGAGGGGCCTATTTCCATGCTGTATTTCTAAAACTAAAAAACTAAACAGATGGAGACACAAGGAGACACAACAGGTGCTGGAATATTATGTCGAGCATACAATGCAGGAGTTACTCAGGGGGCCAGGAGCATTTCTGGAACAAATGGACATGCAACCAGTCTGAATAAGGGTCCCGACGCAAAACATTGTCAGCATGTCCTCTCGAGATGCTGCACTTAAGATTTAGATGGACTGTTTCTCAAGCTGGCAGGATGTGACTAGCAGAAACCACAGGAGTTGGTGCTGGAGGAATTTTATTTTATTACAAAATATATATAAAATCTCTTAATCCATTCTTAGTGTCTATCCATTCAACAGTGTCACACTCAGTTTTGTTAACACCTGTCCATACATAAAACACCCTTGCCACTCGGGGTGATATCCCTTCCCTTGTTTGAGGTGGGTCCCCACTGGACCCTGCCCCTCAACGTGTAGCAGTGGAAGGACCCTAGACTGTGGTCCTCCCCCACAGAGCCTTGGCGTTGGCTGCACCGAGCTTCAGTGCGTCCCTCAGCACGAGCTCCTGCAGTCTGGAGCGGGCCAGTCGGCAGCAGTCCCTCACGGACGTCTCATCGTGCTGGGGGAGCAATGTTTCCAGCAGTCTTGAGAGCTTCTTTCACTGAGCTGATGGTCTTCCAGCAGCACCTGATGTCCATCTCTGAGTGTGTCCCTGGAAACAGCCCGTAAATCAGAGAGTCCTCCATTACGGAGCAGCTTGGGATGAACAGTGACAAGGACTCTTGCATCTCCAGACAGTCTCAGCAAAACCAGGTGGGCAACCGTCTCCTCTCTGTAGCAGCCGTCCCGAGGGCTGCGTGCATTTGGAGTGAGACTCCAATGTTAGAGGAAGGATCTGATTGTGTCGAGGAAACTGAAAGGGATTGACATCCACCCCTTATGGGCCTGTCCCACTTAGGCGACTTTTTAGGAAACTACAGACGACTAGTTTGTCACCACATGTTTGCCGGTGGTCACCGGGAGTCGTCTCCTCAGTCGCGCAAAAAGTTGTAGCGTCTTTCTGGTCGCCGTTAAATTTTCAACATGGTGAAACATTTTCGGCAACAGTGGGTTTGACGCCCATGAGTGTAGCTTGACTTCTCCTGACGTAGGTGCTGTCGTAGGTTGTCGCCAGGATGACGTAGGTTGTCGCCGGTTTTTCGGTGACCTGCTACGACTATGACAGTCGCCGGCAGTTGCCTAAAAAATCACCAAGTGGGACAGGCCCATAACTCGGTCTGCAGAGTTTGAGAATTTCAAGTACAAACTTTTCAGTCTAACTGCAGATTGAAGGAGTGGCACGGTGGCGCAGCGGTAGAGTTGCTGCCTTGCGGCGCCAGAGATCCAGGTTCGATCCTGACTACAGGTGCTTCTCCATACGGAGTTCGTACGTTCTCCCCGTGACCTGCGTAGGTTTTCTCCGAGATCTTCGGTTTCCTCCCACGCTCGAAAGACGAACAGGTTTGTAGATTCATTCGCTTGGTGTAAATGTAAAAATTGTCCCTAGAGTTTGTAGGGTAGTGTTAATGTGCAGGGATCGCTAATCAAGTGGACTCTGTGGGTCGAAGGGCCTGTTTCCGTGCTGTATCTCTAAATTAAACTGAACTCAACTAAAGTGTCGAACCAGCCGTAAAAACCATGCAGACGCAGAAAAAACATAGCGAGCAGGATAAATTGGACAAAGCTTTTTTTCATGGTAAAATGCTAAGGCAGGCTGCAAATCACACTATCACTGCGTGAGTTATTTGACCCAGTATACCTGTCCACAAGATTAACACTGCCAAGTTCATAAAGCAAAGAAAATCAATTTTCATCTGCTTTGGGCTGTAATTTTAGAAGATATCAATGCAATGTGGCAATAAAGAATGATCTAAAAATAATACTTTTACTTGGCAGCTCATCTGATCTCAGGAGCAAAAAGCATCAGATCATGTTTAGAAATCTGTGAGGTAAAATGTTGTTCATCTTTGTTAAGACACAAAGTGCTGGAGGAACTCAATGGATCAACGGATCGGGCAGCATCTGTGTAGAAATGGAAAGGTGATGATTTGGTTGGGGGTCCCTTCCGCAGACTGAAGAAGGCGCCGAACCCGAAACGTCATCTGTCCGTTCCATCCACAGATGCTGCCTGACCCGTTGAGTTCCTCCAGCATCTTTGTGGTTTTGCTCAAGAGTCCAGCATCTGCACTTCCTTGTGCCTCGATGCCAATCTTTGTCCTTTGGTGAGGTTTGTTCGCTCGTGTGTCAGACGACGTGTAGCTCGCTGTCGGCTTCTGTCGTCGTCCAACATGTTGACAGGATTGGTCGCCCGACGTGCCACAGAGTGCATCGTGTCGCCCTTTCCGGGGATCGCCACGAGGAGGCTTCCGTCATGATCCCCTTGGTCAGATTAACAGTGGGAGATACACACCCTGCAAGAACTTCCCTTTTTTCCCCCAAATAACCCAATGGAATCATAAAACTATCAGTTTGCTCCGGATGCTTTGGTTTCCTCCCACATTCCAAAGGGCTTGTAGGTTAATTGGCCATAGTAGGGAGAAAATGGAATAATGCGTGATGGATGGTTAACATGGACTCGATGGGCCGAAGTGCCTATTTCCATGCTGTATTTCTCAACTCTAAATGAATCTTTAAACTTTAAAACTACGGCATCTTCGAGAGATAAGATAACATCTCTGTATACTGACTCAGTGTATTGCTGCTATACACTTGCACCGTATCTGAGATGCTTATCTAAGATGTATCTAAGTGATTATGAATAGTGATACTTGTACTGAACTGTGTACAAAAATACATTTCACGGTGCCTCTTCTTCGTCTTCTTGCGTGTGGCGTGCACAGCCTAAAGTTGTAGGACGACTTGTTCTATTTGATCTTATTTCAATGTGCACGCCAGGTTGATTGCATTCGATGAAACAGGGCGGATCACGTGAAGTTTGCAATCTTCCACCACCTGTGCCTCAGTAAGTTCCATCAAAAGTACCATCTAGTCTCTCAGTGTGGTACTGTCCAACCTCATCTCACTTCCCAGCTCACAGTCCGCAACTTTGCAGGTTGCCGATTTTCAAAGATTCACTCAAGTAGTCTGCGGGCAGCGAACCCCAGGCCTGTGTTCCTGAGTGACGTAGGTTTCATGTCAAGATGTTATTTCATCCATCAGGAAAAATGCACCTGATGAATCTTCCCCACATGCACCTCCACATGTCCTTCAATACAATCCGAGGAATACTCTCTGAGGGTGGCATGGTGGCGCAGCGGTAGAGCTGCTACCTCACAGCAGCAGAGACCAGGTTCGATCCTTACTAGGGGTGCTGTCTGCACGGTCCTCGTGACTGTGTGAGTTTTCTCCGGGCGGGCTGGCTTTCTCCCGCACTCCAAAACAAGTGCAGGTTTGCAGGTAAATTGGCTACTGGAAAAATTGTAACTTGTGTGTAGGATAGTGTAAGTGTACAAGGTGATCGCTGGTCAGTGTGGACATGGTGGGCTGAAGGGCCTGTTTGCACGCTATATCTCTGGGGTCTAATGTCTTAATTAGGAAATAATATTTATAGCGTGCAGGAAGGAACTGCTGTAGCTGGGTTACACCGACGACAGACACGAGATGCTGGAGTAACTCAGCGGGACAGGCAGCATCTCTGGAGAGCAGGCATGGGTGACATTTTGGGTTGAGACCCTTCTTCAGAATATTTCTAACCAGGTTTTTAATAGTTTCTAGAATTGGGATAATTCTAGAGCCCAATGGGAACCAAGGCAAGGGATAACATGTCAAAACTTCCGCTTATAATGAAACTGGCTAATGCGTGACTTAATTCCGCACTCCCACCACTGGCCCGGATTCCTGAAGTCCCTCGGTTAACATCTCTCAGTCTCAGATTTAAAACTAATCATCGCCTTTCCATCAATGGCCATCTGGGGGAGAACGTTCCTAAACTTCACTCCCCAAAAGGCCCGGCTTTGCAGTTCTGGTTTCTGCCTCATAATATCTGGGACGCTCTTAATAGTGTGAAAAAAAACCTTTGCCGCAACCACCAACAAGAAGGAACAGGAGCCTAAGAACCGTGATCTACAGGTTCAAGAACAGCTTCTTCCCAGCTACCATCAGGCTCTTGACCACTACACACCCTAACATCAGTCAGGCCCGGTTTCGATCCTGACTACTGGTGCTGTCTGTATGGAGTTTGTACGTTTTCCCCGTGACCGCGTGGGTTTTATTTAAGATCTCGGGTTTGTAGATTAATTGGATTGGTATAAATGTGTAAATTGTACCTAGTGTGTGTAGGATAGTGTTAATGTGTGGGGATCGCTGGTCGGTGCCGACTCGGTGGGGCGAAGGGCCTGTTTCCACGCTGTATCTCTAAATTAAACTAAACTAAACAGATAGGCACAAAGTACTGGAGTAACTCAGCAGGTCTGGCAGCATCTCTGCCTGCAAAGACACCCCTCACCCGCGTCAGACCTATTACCTGCCATGCTTTGTCCTGCCTCTTCCCTTTTCCAGCTTTATTCCGCCCCCCCCCCACCCTACAATCATTCCGAGGAAGGGTCTGGAGCCAGAACGTCACCTATCCATGTTCTCCAGAGGTACTGCCTGACCTGCTGAGTCACTCCATCACTTTATGTCAATTATCATGTATCTATACACTGCCAATGGCTCGATTGTAAACATCTTTCCGCTGACTGGATAGCATGCAACAAAGGCTTTTCACTGTACCTAGGTACACGGGACAATAAACTAAACTGAACTGAATATGAGGGTTCCACAAAAAGCTGGAGAAACTCAGCGGGTGGATGAGATAGGCGACGTTGCGGGTCGAGACCCTTCTTCAGACTGAATATGACTTTCTCAGTCTATCGCTTGGCCAGTCTGTGGGACACTTCTCTCGGTTCAAACATAACCCGACCATGCAGCAAGGACTACCTGGGTATTAAGCAGCAAATGGAGCTTGCAGAAAGCAGCAGCAAGGTCTGTGATAACCAACCGGTCAGAACACAATGTTAAAGTAAACTAGACGTGTCATAAGGTACATGGTTAGGAAAGAGGTGGGGGGATATTGGCCAAGCACAGGCAAATGGGATTAGCTTGGGTAGGGCCTCTTGATTGGCATGGACAGGTTTGATTTTATGATCATGAAATCTTCGCTCAGGATGTAAACATCCAAATCTAAGTACCTCAGACCCAGATTAGGCAGTGAACTGACCAACCGACCTTGTGAAGGAAGGAACTACAGGTGTTGGTTTCGACTGAAGATAGACCCAAAAAGCTGGACTAACTCAGCGGGTCTGGCAACATCTCTGGAGCAAAGGAACAGGGGACGCTTCGGGCCGAGACCCTTCTTCAGATTGAGAGTCGGGAGAGAGAATGAAATGTAACGGGCGTGTCCCACTTGGGCGTCATTTGCGCCTCACGCAGATGGCGCGGAAAGATTTTGTACATCCCCAAATTCCTGGGGCGCCGCACGTGACTGCGTGTCACTGCCTATGTCACCACGCACCATGCGTGCGTAATGCGTAACGCGACATCATGACGTGTGAATGATGTCGCGTAAATGACGAGCAAATGACGTCCATGTGGGACAGGCCCTGGACAAAGAACAAATTAATGAAAAGTATGAAATGAACAACTCAAAGGCAGCAACGATGATTAAGGATAGTTCGAGCCCACAATCGTTTAAGTCTGGTTCACATTCATTTCTTTGGACTGCTATTCCTTCCGTCTGGAAATTAATAATTCAAAACATTTCATAATCCCTCCGGGCTTAACACGTATGCAAGTTTTCAGGAGGAGCTGGTGTCCCTAAGCATGTCACGCTAGTCAAGAATTTAAATAGGAATGCTTAGAGATTTGACTTCAGGTGCCATTGGCTTGTGCTCAAAGCTGGCAGCTTCAGAACTACAGCGGTTAGCTGCAATTAGACATCTCCTAGCAACCTGACGTTAATGACATTGAGAGCGACGAGGGGAAGGTAAAACAGACATGCAATTAGAAGTCACCTTTGCATAGCTTTCAGAAAGTCCTAAAGCATTTTCCGGCCATCTTTGGCACTTTGTCACTTTTGGAGCAATGTTAGCTGGCAATTTAGGCTCATCAATTTCCCAAAAGAAGCCAGTGTGGTAATGAGCAAATAATTTATTTCATTAATAACTGGCGCATTGCTAGTAACTCAATGCGGGTGGCGTTGCGATAGAGTTGCTGCCTTACGGCGTCAAAGACCCGGGTTCGATCCTGACTATGAGTGCTTGTCTGTACGGAGTTTGTACGTTCTCCCCCTGACCTCCGTGGGGTTTTTTTCGGAGATCTTCGGTTTCCTCCAACATTCCAAAGATATACAGGTTTGTAGGTTAGTTGGCTTGTTGCTTAATTGACTTGATATAAATGTAAAATTGTCCCTAGTGTGTGTGTAGGATAGTATTAATGTGTGGGCATTGCTGGTCGGTATGGACTCAGTGGGCCAAAGGGCCTGTTTCCACACTGCTAAACTAAACTAAACTCCCCTTTTTGGAGCATAGGGGGCTGAAGGATGACCTTATTGAGGTATACAAGATTAGGAGAAGCATGGATAAAATGAACACTCAGTCTTTTTCCCAGGGTGGAGGATTCTCACTAGAGAGCATGGGCTTAATGGGAAAGAGGAAAGATTTAAAGGGGAATTCAGGTGCAACATGTTCACCCAGAGGGTAGTCCATATCTGACAGGACCTGCCATAAGTTTAGTTTAGTTTAGTTTAGTTTAGTTTAGTTTAAGGATACAGCGTGGAAACAGGCCCTTCGGCCCAGCGAGGCCGCGCCAACCAGCGATCACCCGTACACTAGTTCTGTCCAACACACTAGGGACAATATTTACAGAAGCCAATTAGCCTACAAACATGCACGTCTTTGGAGTATGGGAGGAAACCAGAGCACCCGGAGAAAACCCACGAGGTCACATGGAGAACATACAAACTCTGTATAGACAGTGCCCATAGTCAGGGATTGAACCCGGGTCTCCGGCACTGTATGGCAGAAATTCTACCGCTGTGCCACCGGGCCTGCCAGTCAGAAGCTATAGAATGGATACAATTATGACTTTTAAAAGACATTTGGACAGATATATGGAAAGCAAAGGTCTAGAAGGCTATAGGCCAAATGCATGCCCAATATGCCAGCAGTTGGCATGGACAAGGTGGGCCGAAGAGCTTGTTTCGCTGTCAGCTGGAAGAATTTGGCTAATGTCACATCAGAACTCGATCAGGCAGTTCTCAGAACTTTGTGCTGTTTTGATGCCAATTCTTGGAATGAAATGCTGTTTTGTTTGCTTCCCCTTGTGTTTGTGAAGTGGAATTGTGTGATCCTGTCTTGCATCTATGCACAAGGGGCCTCAAGGGAAGAATCTACAAAAGACTGCAATCAAATCAAATCCAATCAAAAACCATAAACCAATCCCCTCATCCGGACAGCAGACAACTCGATGGTTACAAAGCATCCAGAATAGTTGTTCAGCAAATCAAATCTCGAACATCGCAGCTCTTGAGAGGATTTGAAAAAAAATGGCAAGAAATTCAAGAAATTGGACGGCACGGTGGTGCAGCCGTAGACTTGTTCCCTTAAAGGGCTGCCCCACTGCAGCGACCTAATTGGCGAGTTTAGAAGAGTTTGCCCTCGACTCATACTCGCAGCATGGTCGACACGAGGTCCTAGGAGTTCTTTGTAACTCTCCTTCATGCTCGAGAGTAGTCCCCGCGTACTCGAGGCCTCAGCTAGGCCGCGGCGTATTTTTCAACATGCTGAAAAATGCCTGCGAGTAAAAAAAGGTTGCCATGGAAAAAATCGATATTTTTTATACTGGTAGGTTTAGTCGAAGTAGGTCGGCATGTCAGTCGTAGGGAATCGAGGGTAGTCGAAGGTAGTGGTAGATAGTCTTCAACATAGTCGAAGGAGGTTTAAGGAGGTCTTCCACATAATCGAAGGAGGTCATCAACATGACACTATTTCAAACTCTCCTAAACTCTTCTAAACTCGCCAATTAGGTCGCCGCAGTGGGACAGCCCCTTCACAGCACCAGAGACCCAAGTTTGATCCTGACTACGGGTGCTCTCTGTATGGAGTTTGAACATTCTCCTTTGTGACCTGCGTTTTTTTCCGGGTGCTCCGGTTTCCTCCCACACTCCAAAGATGTACAGATTTGTAGGCTAATTGGCTTGGTACAATTGTAATTTGTCCCTTGTGTGTGTAGGATAGTGTTTGTGTGTGGGGATCGCTGGTTGGTGCGGACTCGGTGGGCCGGAGGGAATGTTTCTACACTGTCTGTCTAAACTAAACTAAACTATAATCGGATTAATTTCCATCATGCATTTAACATTCCCAAGTACTTCCAAAGTGTAGTCACTATTGTACTCAGCCATAGAATTGCACAGCAGAGAAACAGGGCCTATTGCCCACTATGTCTATACCTATCCGGACTTAATGATTAACATGGAAATGTTGGGCAGAATGGCCTGTTTCTAAGCTGCATGTCTCAATGATCCTACAACCATGTGAAATCCAACTGCTCCATGTTTCCTTCTCAGCCTGAGACTGGGAAACAATGTTGGGCTTTCTGGTGTGTACACCTAGGGCCCCAGAGAGATGGAGAAACCAGGATATTTCTCATGATGCAGCTTTGGAGAACTTTGGGCAGGCAGCATTTGGAGTATTGTGTGCAGTTCTGGTCGCCCCATTACAGGAAAGATGCGGACGCTTTGGAGAGGGTGCAGAGGAGGTTTACCGTTCCGATGTGACATTAGCCAAGTTCTTCCAGCTGGAATATCCACGGTTGAGGGGAGACACGATAGAAGTATATAAAGTTATGAGAGGCATAGATAGGGTAGACAGTCAGAACCTTATTTGCAGAGTGCAAATGTCCAACACTAGATGCCATAGCTGTAACGTGAGAGGGAGAAAGTTTAACAGAGATGCGCGGGGCAAGTATTAAACAAGAAGGGGTGGGGGCCTGGGATGCTTTGCAAGGGTGGTGGTGGAGGCAGATACGATAGTGGCGTTTAAGAGGCTTTTGGAAAAGCACATGGGAATACAGGGAATAGAGGGATATGGCTCCAAATGAGGCAGATAAGATCAGTTCAGCTAGGCATCATGTTTGGCATAAACATTGTGGGCTAAAGGACCCGTTCCTGTGATGTGCTGTTCTATGTTCCAAGATTGAATCTTCTATAGCTGCTGGAGGAAGGCAGATATATAGATAGGAAAGGTTCAGAGGCTCATGGGGCAAATGCAGGCAAATATGACCAGTCCAGAATATGCCAATTGGGTCGGCATAGACAAGGTGGGCCAAAGGGCCTGTTTCTGAGATGTACATGGTATGTGCACATCGACACCTCCTAGTCGGACACAAAATGCTGGAGTAACTCAGCGGGCCAGGCAGCATCTCTGGAGAGGAGGAATGGGTGACGCCTTGGGTCGAGACCCTTCTTCAGACCCAAAACGTCATCTGTTCCTTCTCTCCAGAGCTGCCGCCTGTCCCGCTGAGTTACTCCAGCATTTTGTGTCCATCTTCAGTGTAAACCAGCTTCCTACGTCTCCTAGTCCATCCTTTCTCCTCATCCGACTCCAGACACACACTGAGGTCGTGTGGCCCAACCCCGCCTGTTTCTCCCCTGTCTTTCTTCCTCCACGGATGCTGCCCGAGTTACTCCAGCATTTGGTGTCGACCTTTGGTTTAAAGCAGCATCTGCAGTTCCTTCCTACACAAAGGGTTAAGCAGCCCGTTTGTTAACGGAAAGAATTCCAACGTAACAGTTAGTACTCAGCTGCCCCCGGAGCTGATTGTGAGCCAGCCCTCTAGATATTTCTTTGGTCTCTCTATTTAACTTTCTCAGGCTGCAATAAATCACTTCCATTACTAAGCATACACTGAAGAATAGATTGTGTAGAGGGTGTGTTTAGCATTGTCTTCCCACTGAACCGTCCACTGTACAAGAGCCCTGGCTTATCACCAGAATGCCCTTTCTATACCACATTAAAGGAAAATGCCGGGGCTGGTTGGCTTACACAAGATTCTTTTTACATTAAGCTCCATTTGAGCTGATAAGGAATGATTGAGGGCAGCAGAAAGCTTTTTATATTGTTGCCATTTTAAATGTGGGTCTTTCGGCTGGGGCTGGACTGACAAAGGTGGCATTTTCAACAGAAAGGGACACGGAAGTCCCCAGTCTCCCGTAAGGTCTACGTCGGATGGGGACACAGAAAAGTGCAGATGCTGGAATCTTGGTCAACACACAAAGTGCTGGAGGAACTCAGCAGGTCAGGCAGCGTCTGAGCAGGGAATGACAATAGACAATAGACAACAGGTGCAGGAGTCGGCCATTCGGCCCTTCGAGCCAGCACCGCCATTCAATGTGATCATGGCTGATCATCCCCAATCAGTACCCCGTTCCTGCCTTCTCCCCATATCCCCTGACTCCGCTATCTTTAAGAGCCCTATCTAGCTTTCTCTTGAAAGCATCCAGAGAACCTGCTTCCACCGCCCTCTGAGGCAGAGAATTCCACAGACTCACAACTCTCTGTGAGAAAACGTGTTTCCTCGTCTCCGTTCTTATTGGCTTACCCCTTATTCTTAACCTGTGGCCCCTGGTTCTGGACTCCCCCAACATCGGGAACATGTTTCCTGCCTCTAGCGTGTCTAAACCCTTAACAATCTTATATGTTTCAATGAGATCCCCTCTTATCCTTCTAAACTCCAGAGTGTACAAGCCCAGCTGCTCCATTCTATCAGCAAATGACAGTCCAGCCATCCCGGGAATTAACCATGTAAACCTACGCTGCACTCCCTCAATCGCAAGGAATGGGCAGGCGATGCTTCGGGTCGGGACCCTTCTTCAGACCGATCTTCATCCCGTCGTGTGTATCCCATCTATACTCCTGACATGCTTTGGAAATCGGCACAAAGCGCTTGAGTAACTCAGTGGGTCAGGCAGCAAGCATCTTTGGAGAAAAATAATGAGATGCTGCAGAGATCCTGCCTGACTCGCTGAGTTACTCCAGCACTTTGTGTCTATCTTCGGTATAAACCAGCATCTGCTGTTCCTTCCTACACATTGTTCATTGGAGATGCTGGAGTGAGTCTGGTGGACAAACACTGAGAAAACCGCAGCTAACGGGCACAGCCACACTGATCTTCGGTCAGCCAAAAAAAGGTGTTGACAAAAAAGAACTTCACTGTACCTAGCTAGGTACATGTGACAACATTTGGCTTGTACTTGCTAGACTTTAGAAGATTGAGGGGGGATCTCATAGAACCCGATGTTGGGGAAGTCCTGAACCCTGTTCCCTGTTCCCAGAACCCTTATCCCTGTTTAAGTGGTGAGTCTCTGGAATTCTCTGCCGCAGAAGGCAGTTGAGGCCAGTTAATTGGCTATATTTAAGAGGGAGTTAGATGTGGCCCTTGTGGCTAAGGGGTTCAGGGGGTATGGAGAGAAGGCAGGTACAGGAAACTCAGTTGGATGATCAGCCATGATCATATTGAATGGCGGTGCAGGCTCGAAGGGCCGAATGGCCTACTCCTGCACCTATTTTCTATGTTTCTATGTTTCTATAAAGTACTATCGGCCCATTGAGTTAGCATTCTGGGTTATTCCCATTTGCCTGCATTTGGCCCATATTCTTCGCAGCTCGGGCGTCTGACCCGAAACATCATCTTTTCCTTTTCTCCAGAGGTGCTGCCTGACCTGCTTGTTTCAGGTTAGGACCCTTCTTCAGATGTCACAAATCATCCATTTGCCTCCGCTATGGAAACAATGGATCGTGGTGCTTCTCCACCCAGGGGTGTCGAGCGTTCAACCTAGGCTGAGGTCCAGGAGCAAACTTTGAAGAAATGCTCAGCTTTTCCAGATGTGCCGTCACTCCTTTGGTGGACACTAAGTTTCCCTCCAAGACGGGATATTCTGAAGGTGATCAGGGCTGGACTCCACCGTGTCTTGGCCAATATTCAATTCTCAGTCAAATTCACTGGAGGAGATATTCACACTGATGTCTGCGCCTCTCATCAAGGGTTGCCACCATTCAGCCCATGCCTTTTCCTCACTGCTACCATTGTGAACTCAGGGGAGAAGCGGCCACTCCAGACACTCCGAGCCGCTGAGAGTGTTCACCCGTCCCCAGAACTTCATCACCCGGCGAGTGGGCCTGAAGCATCGGGCTGCCGTAGCGGCAACTGCAGAGGCCTCAATAGGCCCGACTATGGGTGAACTGGGGATGGGACTGGACTTTGCTGCCTTCCCCCACAGAGGTTGTTTTTATGTTTATTGTTAAATACTCTAGTGTTGTGTATTATCTTTATTCATGTGCTGCATTGGCAAGTCAAATTTCACTACACCAATTGGTGTATGTGATAATAAATGTCCTTTGTTCTTTGTCCTTGTCCTTTGTGTGCAGGAAGTCCCACACCACCAGGTCTAGGAACAGCTATCTAGCTCTTGAACCAACCTGTACAATCTTATCCCTACCTCAACAACGGGAACAGTAAAACCTCTTGTAATATTATTTATTTTCTAATTATGTTTTTGCACTGACATCTTGTTTCCTGCAGTCTTCTTTCTTTTACAATTTATGTTTATAATTTGTACACAATTTATGTAAAATTGTGCGCCATCTGAGTGTACGCGCCAATGACCAATGGTTCTTTATTGTCACGTATGCACAGCACAGTGAGATTCCTTTGCACAACCCAAAGATGTGCAGCTTTGCAGGTCAATTGGCTTGCTAAATGTAAAAATTGTCCTTAGTGTGTGTGTAGGATAGTGTTGGTCGGCGTGGACCCGGTGGGCCTGTTCTCACGCTGTATCTCTCAACTAAATTAAACTAAACCCACATGTTTTGGCGCTGATTAGAAATAAAAAGTCCAAAGTCCAAAGCAGGATTTTTATTGCGCCGGTACCTCACCAGACTCGTGCAAACGGCAATAAATTCAGCTCGACCCGATGTGACTTCAGCTAACTTGGCACAGAAGAGATGCTGCATTTCTTGGAGTACAACACTGCCCACACTTCAGAAAGCGTTTAATTGGCTGTGAGGTTGATTGGGCAGCCATGAAAGTGATTTCTTTTTATTTTACTGCAGTGTTTATGCTATTACCTGTTGAGTGTTTGACAGCCACTTGTAACAGGTTTCAGATCCAAGCAGCCCTTTTAACCTCCTCCCTGAAGCTCCCAACGCTGTTCTTGACTCCCTGCCCTTGTGTGACTGCCTCCCAGCCTTCCCTGGTTGTTCACGTCGTAAATCCTTCTCTGGCAAGTTGCTATTTCCTCACGGAAATGCAGAACTGCAGACCACGGTTCATTTCCACAACCCTTCTCCTGGGGAACCATTTGTATTTGGGTCGCGACCAACCTAAGGATAAATGATGCTGAATGATACTAGGATCGCTTGACAGGACAAGGGAGAACACTATTGTTTGCAGGCTGTTTGGCCAACCATCCATCGCCTGTTCGCACTAGTTCTATCTTATCCCATTTTCTCACCCACGCAGTCATATGGACAGCACCCGTAGTCAGGGTCTAACCCGGGTCTCTGGCTCCGTAAAGCAGCAACTCTACCCTTTGCGCCCCCATGCCACCCCTCCAGAGATCTGCATTCTCAGCAACTCGAAGCTGTCGACTCTCTCCACCGCCTTCCCGTCGATGAAGGCGGGCTTGTCCATCCCTGACCTCCCTCTTCTGAAGTCCTTGGTCATGTTGACTGATGCTCATGTTGTAGCCCACTGATGTCATCGAGCCACAGAGCAATACAGTGTGGAAACAGGCCCTTCAGCCCAACTTGCCCATCCCGGCCAAAAGTGTCCCAGCTACACCGGTCCCACCTGCTTGTGCTTGGTCCGTGTCACTCCAAACTTGTCCTAGCCATGTACTTGTCTCCAGCTCTACTAGTCCTTTCACCCTGGAAGTATCTGGCACACAACTCAACGGGCAGGAGACGGAGGAGCACAGGGTGAGGGGGGGGGGCAGGGGGGATGGATGTTGTTCTCTTCAAGCAGTCCCAATGATGTTGGGTACACTTCCAGTGGTAACGTGTGGGGAGCAGCTACATCTCCTGCTGTCAGAAGCACCCTTGGGGTCCAGGAAAGAGCGTTCACCTCGCGGCTCCGATTCCACCAATCTTTCCACCACCACGCACAAGAAACACAAGAAGACAGACACCATTGCATGCGGATGCCGAGGAGTATGTTCAGCTCTGGCTGAACGACTTCAAATCTTGTGTGTGGACTCGACAAGAAGAAGAAGCACCCTCTGCCTGGAGCAAGGGGCCACTCATTGCCCCATGATAAAGCTACTCAAGTTCCAAGGAATCAAGGACTCTTGTCACCGAGATCGAGACCACCCCTTTAGCTGCCCACTTCCCATCCTGTCAGAATCCTCACCAACCTTCCTCACCCTGTAACGCCAGACCTGAACTTGTTTCTCTCGTTCTGTACTTTGCTTGAGGCCCTGCCCAAATATTCCATATCATTATTCATTTGCATGTATAACTGTTGGTTCAAGGCAGTACATAATCTGTCACCCTGATCACGAACATCTTATGAGGTCGGTTAAAGCAGATACACAAATAATTGGGCAATAACTCTATTTGATGCAAACTGTCTCAGAATTACAAAAACAAGGCTCAACAACGGAGTTACATTTGGCCCATATCCCTTTAAACCTGTGCTATCCACGTACCCGTCCGAATGTTTCTTAAACAGTGCGATAGCCCCTGCCTCAACTACCTCATCTGGCAGTTCCTTCCATACACCCACCACTCTTTGTGTGAAAAAGTTATCTCTCAGGTTCCTATTAAATCTTTCCTCACCGTAAACCTGTGTCCCCTGTTCCTTGATTCCCCTACTCTAGGCAAGAGACTCTGTGTGTCTGCCTGATCTGTACCTTGTACCTTGTACCTTCCGAAGAGTCCACCAGGGACTATATTGGAAGTTGGACAATTTTATACCGGACAATTAAAAAAAAAAACATTTTTATCAAGCCAATTAACCAACAAATTAACCTGTACGTCCTTGGAGTGTGGGAGGAAACCGAAGATCTCGGAGAAAACCCACGCAGGTCACAGGGAGAACGTACAAACTCTGTACAGACAGCGCCCGTCGTCGGGATCGAACCGGGATCTCCGGCGCTGCATTTTGCTGTAAGGCCGCAACTCTACCGCTGCGCCACCGTGACTGCCCTCTCATGATTTTGTAGTTCTGAAGCAGATAGTTTGTTGCTCCAGCTTCTACTCTTAACTTGGCATTATGCTTGGCATGGATGGGCTGAAGGGCCTGTTTCTGTGGTCTACTGTTCCGTGTTCTATGCTACGTTAGTCTTCCTCCGGCATTGTAAACTATGCTCCAATATTACAAACCTGTCCAGTTTACTGCAATCATGCAAAGATATGAGGTGAGAGAATAAATTATATTTTTTAATTAAAAGCCTTTGAGGGAGTAATGAAAACGAATGCCACAGTTGGGCGCAGTTGCCAAACCCATGTAAATGATCCTCCGCCTCATCTGATTTCCTCGCCTAACACACCTCTCCTTGGTTTTAATTATTAAACATTTCTCACTCTGCTAGAGTGAATGCAAAGCCCCTTCCCACGGTTGGTGAATCGAGAACTAGAGGCATAAATTTAAGGTGAGAGGGAACCATTTCGAATCATAGTCAGACTAGAACATCATTGGGATCACTCGTAGAGAACAATATGATTCATAGAATCATAGAGTCAAACAGGCCCCTCGGCCCAATATGCCCATGCTGACCAACATGCCCCATCTGCACTAGTCCCACATGGCCCATATCCTTTTAAACCTGTCGTATCCATGTACCTGTCCAAATTTTCTTTTTTTACTCTTGTGCTAATAACAACCAGTACCTCCTGTAGCAGCTGGTTCCAGATACCTACCACCCTCTGTGTAAAAAGAGAATGCCCCACAGGTTCCTATTAAATCTTCCCCCCCTCACCTTAAACCTATGTCCACTGGTTCTTGAGGTTTAACAAGAACCCGAGGGCCAACTTTTTCACACAGAAGATGGTGGGTATATGGACTGATATGCCGGAGGATGCAGTTGCGGCAGGTACTATAACAACATTTAAGGGATATTTGGGCAGGTCCAGGGATAGAAAAGGTTTAGAGGCAGCTAAACATGGCCAAATGGAACCAGACTGACTCTCTAAATGTTTCCCTTCACATCTTAAATCCATGCCCTCTAGTTCATGTTGTCACGGCTCCAGGACGTGGGCTACAGAGAGAGGTTGAACAGGAAAGGGCTTTAATCCTTGAAGCGCAGGAGGAAGAGGTGTGCTATTATAGAGGTGTAGAAAATCATGAGAGCAATAGATCGGGTAAACGCACAGAGTCTCTTGCCCAGAGTAGGGGAATCGAGAGTGGCAGTACATAGGTTTAAAGTGAGGAGGGGAAAGATTGAATAGGAACCTGAGGGGTAACCTTTTTACACAAAGGGTGGTGGGTGTAAGGAATGAGCTGCTGGTGGAGGTAGTTGAGGCAGATACTATCGCAATGTTTAAGAAACATTTAGCAAGATACATGAATAGGACAGGTTTAGAAGGATATGGACCAAACGCAGGCCGGTGGGACTAGTTTGGTCAGCGTGGGCAAGTTAGGCCGAACAGCCTGTTTCCACACTGTATGAATCTACGATTCTAGAACTTAGATGAGGATCTTGGTCATCGTGGCTAAGTTGGGCCGAATGGCCTGTTGCCATGCTGTATGACTCTGTGACTCTATTGCACTCACTGGCGTTACACAATTGTAGAAGTGATGGCAGCCACACACAAACCCTCTAGTACATTACTCAGCTGCCTGCCATCAGAAACCACAAGAAATAGTAAGATTGAACGAGAACTTACCAGTTCGAAGGTTGATCTTTATTTTATGAGGAGTCGAAGTGAGGGATTTCGTGAAGAGCCCGCCGGCGCGCATGCTCGACATACTTCAAAGTAGCGGCGTGGAATCACAGAACCAACAATAGAAATGACTTCGCATAGTATGATTGAATTGACTAAGATTACCAGATGAAGGTGATTGAGGGTTGGGCGAGGAGGGCACGAAATCCCTCACTTCGACTCCTCATAAAATAAAGATCAACCTTCGAACTGGTAAGTTCTCGTTCAATCTTACTATTTCATTTCGGAGTCACGTGAGTGACTTCGTGAAGACTTCAAAGCTTCTGTGATTACACGCCCTGGACCACGTCCATGCTGACACACCACTACCAGGGATGGATGGGAGGAACAAACTTGCTCAACAGTCCATACTGCAAAACAAGAGCATATTTATTAATAACAAATCAAACCCCTCATACGGGGACATCTCCACGTTCTTGACCTGCATTCAGCACGGCTTCTGCGAACTGTAGAGGAGCAGCAACAGGCTTGTTATAAAAACGCTGGAACCCAGCTTCATTAGCCCATCCTGCGGTGGCGAGAATTTGGTCCATGGGCACCTCCATGACCCTCGCCGCTGACGTCGATGCAGCCCTGGTGGAATGAGACTTGAACACATTAGTGTCGATACCTGACTTACCCAAGACGATTCGAAGCCACCTGGATATCGTCTGGACTGTCACTCGATGATGAGGTCTCTTATGAGTGACAAGCAGGTATCTCTCCATTCCTCTGATGCGTGCCGTCACCTTGACATAGTGGATAGGCGGATATGTGAGGCTAAACATAGCCTAGCATCTGCGGGGTATGCCGGGAACTTCAGCTGCAGCCCTGTGCACCCAGGTCTATGCTGCTTTAGTAGCTCGTCAATGAAAAAGACTACTTCTGTGGGGGTAGACGTCATTCTGTCGACACGAAGTTTGTGTAGTGTCTGTACCCTCTGAGCTGAAGTCAGCGCTAGTAACATCACCAGCTTCATGGTGAGTTGGTCCAGTTGGAGCCCTTCCATGGGTGACCACGTCCTGAGCAGGGTTAATACGTCCCAGACATCCCAGGTGATATTATAGCGTGGTGTAGGCGGATTCATATTGAATATACCCCGCATGAGTCTGGACACTAGCCTGTTGGATCCTACCTCCAAACTGAGGTAGAATGATAGCGCACTTCTGGCGCTGTTGATGGCACTGTAACTTAAGTGTTCATCATGGTGCAACCCCGCGAGGAATTCCCGGACGTCGGTTATTGTCACGTCATCGTACGTGATGCGAGAGCGGCTGCAGTAGGCTTCCCACTTCTTAATATGTGAGCGGTATCTTCGCCTTGTAGACTCTCGACACGACGCCCCGATGGTATCCATGGTCCGAGCCGAGAGGCCGTATTGGACTAACGGCCTGTTCAGAACCTGCAAGCCAACAAATTTAAATAGCCATGGCAGGGATGCGGCTCCCCTGAGACAGGGTGAGTAACCAATTGTGGGCAACCCTTCAAAAGGACCCAAGGTTCGTTGAGCATGTCAAAGACCACCGGATACCAAGGCTGTGTGGGCCAGTCGGGTATAATAAGGATGACCTAGGCAGCATCTGCCTGAATCTTTTGCAATACCCGACTGATGAGGCAAAACGGGGGGAAGGCATAGAAAAACCACTTCCCCCAGTCCAGCGAGAATGCATCTAGCGCTATTGCCCCAGGATCTGGTTCCCATGAAACGTAGGTTGGTACCTGATGATTCAACCGTGACGCAAAGAGGTCAATGTCCGGTTTACCAAATTTGGCTGTGACTTTAGAAAAGATCTCAGGATGCAACATCCATTCAATATTGTCATTAAATTTGCGTGACCTGGTGTCCGCCACAGTATTAAGCTCACCTGGCAAATAGGTAGCTGAAATCCAAATGTCTCTTTGAACACACCAGAGCCAAATTGAGTTTGCCAATTTGTCACACGAAACTGACCTGGTACCACCCATATGGTTTAAATATGCTACTGCTGTGGTGTTGTCTATTTGGAGACGGACATGTGCTCCAACAAGCTCGGAACAATACGCACGAAGTCCGTGGAATGCTGCCAGTAACTCCAAATAGTTAATCCCTTGAGTTAACAACATCGTTGATTCAAGGGTGTCCCATCTGCCACCACAACTAGAGCAATTATTCGTGGCTCCCCAACCATTGGAGCTTGCATCAGTTTGCAAATATACCACCGGATTAGCCTCCCTAATAGGCTTGAATGAGCTGCTAATGTGACACACCCACCATTGCAACTCATTTATCGCTTCGGGCGGCAGCTGCATGGACCGATCATAATGACCAGCGTTCTGTTTTAACGCAGCAATTTTAGCTCTTTGCAAATTCTGATAATGCAAAGGTCCATATCGCGCTGCCGGAAACAAAGCTACCAGCTTCCCAATTATTGTAGCTAAGTGCCGAATCGATGGTATATTGGTGCGGATTAAATCTTGACACACCTGGGTAACCTCCTCAATCTTGTTAATTGGAATGGTAACCCTCATGCTTATAGAGTTCACTGTGAACCCTAGGTAATTAATCACCTGGGCAGGGTAGAACTTTGATTTCTCTGGATGGACAATAAACCCCAATTGTTGAAATATATTGACAGCAGCTGCAACACCCTGTTCAGCCAATTCCAGGGTGTGGCCCACAATTAAGATATCATCTAAATAGGCCATAACTATATGGTGTCGTTGTCTCAAATAAGCCATAATTGGTTTCACTAATTTAGTGAACAATCTAGGGGCTGTGGTGAGCCCATTAGGCAAAGCCTTGTACTGCCAGAGTTGCCCCATCCAGATGAATTTCAAAAACCTTCTGTCACATTTCTGGATGGATACGGAATAATATGCGTCTTTTAAATCGATGCATGCCATAAAGCAACCATGAGAAATCAATGATTTGGCTGTTTCAAACGTATCCATTTTAAAATGAGTATATGTTACAAAAGTATTCAAACGGGTTAGATCAATAATGACACGACAACCTCCATCCTTCTTAGGTCTGGTGAATATGTTCGAAACAAATTCAACTGGCTCATGCACCACTCTCTCAATCACTCCTTTGTGCTCAAGACTTAACAGTTCCTTATAGCCGGCTGCCTGTTCTGCAGCAGATAATTTAAACGTTCGAGCGGGCATGTGCTGGGATGGAGGAATGTCGCCATTAATAAACTCAATTTTATGCCCCTGAATATTCTGCAACACATACTCGTCACCAGTAAAATTACCCCATGCACCCAAAAACCACCGAAGGCGACCACCAACATGTGAAATTAAACAGAGAGAAAAGAGAGAACCAGACCCCCTCACCTCCGTGGTTACCGGCGGTCCTTGACACGCGTGTGTGGACGTGGAGGTGCTGGGTTGGCTTGAGGGCGCGGCGTCTTCGTTTTCCACCAGGGTCTCTGCCGACCCTGTCCTAAAAAAGACCCCTGGTGCTGGGTCTGATGTTGCTGTCGTTGTGGAGCTTGAGGGTGGGTCCTTGTCGAGGTACTAGCAGACCCTCGTGATCGAATGTATGGAGACTTTGAGCCTGACGGTGTGGGGGCACTCTGAGGGCGCATGATCCCCACCGTTTTGGCTTGCTCGTCAAGCTCCTTGACTCTCTTCGAGAGGTCCTCCCCAAAGAGCTGACGGGGCGGGGGCGGCGGCGGTGGTTTGCACAATCCTGCAAACTTTGGATTGAGCGCTGGGCGGATGCTGGTTTTGCGAAACCCGTTAATTTCGTGCTGGGTCACGCACAGGAGGGCCAGGGCATCTTCCTGGTCCAAATTCAATTCGTCCCCGTCCACCGACCGCACAAAGGCGGTAATACCGGCCGTGAGGAGCTTCAGGATCCGCTGCAGTTTTACCTCCTGTTGACGGATAGCCGCACTGATGTTGCCCCATATCGGCGTATTGACCACAGGCACGTTGAGGGAGTTGCAATTGGATGGAGCCTTGTGACGGCTCATTGCCTGAATGAGGACTTCTTCCTGTAGTTGCTGGTTGTTAAGAAAGTCCACAGTGGCTGCCAGCTTTGTGTTTAAAGGAAGTCCAGATGAATGTGGGGCCGCAAATTTGGTCGCCACATCCAGAAGATCCTCCGCTGGTACCTGCACCGGAGGTGGTATGGAATCCACCAAAACCTCCTCCTCCTGCTGCTCCAGGCTGATGGTAGAGGCTGGTGACGACGCCCTGTGCCTGTGGCTGCCCTGCTGTTGTTGGCTTTGAAGCAGGAGCTCCAGCAGCCGCTCCATACGGTCAATACGCCCTTCACCCTGAACACTCAGGTGGTCGGAGTCCTCCGGCTCTGAAAAGAAAACCGGGCTCCTATCATCGGCCCGCACCTCATCGAGGCCCTGCCGGTGCCGGTAGTTGTCGCTAACAGCCGCCGAGGCGAAACTGCGCGATTCCCGCGCGGGCGTGTTCAACCGCCTCCGTTTAGCGGGAGCTGACGCCGCTGCCACTAAGGGCACTTGCAGCGTGGTGTCGGCACCAGCCGAAGCATGGCTACCTGAAGCCCGCGCAGGCTTGCCGGCTGCCCACATCGTGGACCTTGCCGACGCATGGTCTCGCCCACCCATCCATGGGGGGCTCGGCGACCGTGACGAGACCCGACTCAACCGACCCGTCCCGGCGTCGAGAGTCGGGGTGTGCCGGCTGGACCTCACAGCCGCCCCGGGTCTCGCCCTGGAACCTGACCGCTCCTCCGTGTCAGGCAATGCCTTAGCCCTGGCAGGGTTAGGCTTCTGGGCTCCTGCCCTGCCCCTTCTCGGGGGGCTGAGTGGAACGGGCCGTGCAGCCGCACGCCCCCTGCTCGAGGTCGCCAGCGAGCCCGCTGACGACCTGACTGCCATGGCAGGGTCCCCCTGCTCTGGCGGCACACCACACTCCTCCTCGTCGAACTCCTCCGAGCTGTGGTGTGCTGGCGGATCTGGACCTGTAAACACAGGGCTTACCCACATCTCCGCCTGAGTCCCGGCCTGCACTGCAGGTACTGCCGATGGTAAAGGCCCCGGAACTGTTGACCGGCGAACTCGTCCTGACGTCCTCCGGCCCTTCGAACTCCCATCCATGTCCTTGCTGCAAGACATAACGAACAACAAGGACCACCAACTAAAGGTGGAATACTCACCTCCGTGGCCCCTTATGAAGGGCTGGCAAGGAGCGCGCTCCACCACCAGCCGTCGCAGCAACGCGTTACGACGATATGTCGAGCATGCGCGCCGGCGGGCTCTTCACGAAGTCACTCACGTGACTCCGAAATGAAATTACATTTCACTAGCACCTTTCACAAGTTCAGGAAGCTGCAAAGACAATGTCGCAACGCTGGCAGCAATTTGCACACGGCAAGATCCCACAAACTGCGGAGACAGACACTAAATGCTGGAGTACCTCAACAGGTCAGGCAGCATCTCCAGAGAGAATGATGTTTCGGGTCAGGACATTTCTTCAGAAGAAGTCTGAAGAAGGCTCTGAAGAAGGGTCCCAACCAGAAATGTCACCTATCCATGTTCTCCAGAGATGCTGTCTGACCTGCTGAGTTACTCCTGCACTTTGTGTCATTTTTGTTTAAGAATTACCTTCTGCTGGTTTCTCAATTATCAGTGATTAAAAAAACCAGCAAGACCCATAGACCCATAACGGGACCGGTAGCATCTCTGCAGAAAAGGATTTGGGTTGAAACGTCACGTATTCCTTCTCTCCAGGGATGCTTCCCAACCAGCTGAGTTACTCCAGCATTTTGTATCTGTCTTTGGTGTAAACCAGCATCTGCAGTTCCTTCCTGCCACAAACTGCGACGGGATATCGATCAGATAATCTGTTTTAGTTGCATCGATTGAGGAATAAATATTGGCAAGGACACAGGCGGAATAAAGTAGGAGCATTTAATGTGTTGAGTTTAACTTTGCATCATGTTTGGCACAGATATTGTGGGCCGAAAGGCCTGTCCTATGCTCTATTTTCTGTCGGGGCATGTTGCAGTCACAGGACAAAGCGGCACAGTGGAGCAGCGGTAGACCCAGGTTCGATCCTGACCATGGGTGCTGACCATTTGTACGGAGTTTATACGTTTCTCCCTGTGGGCCGTGTGGGTTTTCTCCGGGTGCTCCGGTTTCCTCCCACACTCCAAAGACATACAGGTTTGTAGGCTAATTAGCTTCAGTAAAAATTGTAAATTGACCCGAGTGTGTAGGATAGTGTTAGTGTACGGGGTGAACGCTGGTCGGCGCGGACTCGTTGGGCTGAAGGGCCTGTTTCCATGTTGTATCTCGAAAGTCCAAAAGCTAAAAATAGAACAATACATCACAGAAACAGGCCCTTCAGCCCACAGTGTCTGTGCCGATAAGTAAATGAGTCTTTTCCACAGTGTGGAGACATCAAATACTAAATGGGCACAGGTTTAAGGAGAGACAGGAAGTGGTTAAGGTAGATTATTGAAGCAAGTGTTTTTACAGAGGGGGGGAGGGGGGGGGTGGGGGGGAGGGGGGGTGCAGGTGGTCTAGAACACGTTGCCAGGGGAGATGGTAGAAGCAGTAAGACAATGGCATTGAAGAGTTCTTGAGCCACATGAACATGGGAATAGAGGGATATGGACCACATGCAGGCAACAGGGGTAGATAGATTGGCATCATGGAGGGTGCAGGCATAGTGGGCCGAAGGGCCTGTTCCTATGCTTCTATGTTTTACATTCCATGTGAATACCTATAACCTTTAATGTGTAGAAAGGAACTGCAGATGCTGGTTTAAACCGGAGATAGACACAAAAAGCTGGAGTAACTTAGCGGGACAGGCAGCATCTCTGGACAGGAGGAATGGGCGATGTTTCGGGTCAGGACCCTTCTTTAGATCATTCTTCACATGTTAATGTGTTGCCTTGGGAGGGAGGACTTGTAGACATGCATAGTTTGCATAGCTGGCAGGATCGCCAAAAATGCTGTGGAAGATATGTTCAGAGATTCCCAGGGTGGAAATGTCAAAAAGTAGAGGGCATAGCTTTAAGGTCAGAGGGAAAAAGTTTAAAAAAGATTTGCTTTGCAATTTATTTGCACAGAGAGTGGTTGTTGCCTGGAGCGTTGTACCAGGGGTGGTGGTGGAAGCAGATAGGATAGTGGCATTTACGAGACATTTGTAAGGCACATGTACATGCAGGGAATAGAGGGATATGGACAACACATATGAGGAAGAGGAGATTGGTTTAACATTTTTGTGCTGTGTTGTTCCATGCAGCTATGTGGCTTCTTATTTTACACTTCAGAGACACCTCGTGGAAATAGGCCCTTCGGCCCACCGAGACAGCACCAACCAGCAATCACCTTGTACGCTAGCACTATCCTACACACTAGGGACATTTAACAATTTTCAGAAGCCAATTAACCTACAAATCTGTACGTTTGCGGAGTGTAGGAAGAAACCAGAGCACCCAGAGAAAACCCACACGGTGACGGGGAGAACCTACAAACTCCGCACTGACAGCACCCGAGGTCGGGATCGAACCTGGGTCTCTGGCGCTGTGAGGCAGGAACTCCACCGACAAGACAGGCCAGTGCTGACTGACCAACTGGGGAGCGTTCACATCAGCCCCTTATTCCGTGCAGTCGTCTTTGTGGCTCTGTGATTCATCCATGGATGGGCAGACTCTAATTGCGGACAACTCCCTCAGTCACGTGAGCGCTGGCACCAGCCCGCCCTCCCCCACCCTCCCTTGCACTCCCAAGCCTCGAACATCCAAAGGTCTGGCCGCCAAGCTGAATTCAGCAAGCCTGGAGACCGAACAAGCGTTTTGAACCAGTCCTTTATAATCTGACTCTCTGGGGGGAAAAAAAAAATCCAACGCACCCAAAACTTAAACACAGGTCTGGATAATGGTTTAGAAATTACAAGTTAGAGTGGACCAGAGATAATAGGCAGTCTCGGTAACACGATCCACGCAGAGGGAGACTCTGGCCAGGACCAATTCCCTTGATGGAAGTAGTGCACCCACTGATAGATCTAAGTGGCTGAATTAAAGGGCCCTTCACACACCACTGGGGCAAAGGGCTCTTTGTTATGAGCTTTTCTGCCATAACTCAAATCCTCCGCCACCCTTAGTCCCTCGGCAAGTGTTCATTGTTCGTTGAAGGCCATGTTCTCGTGCCAAACGTGTATCTTTGCCTGAGATTGTGCTCCGTGACAAATGTAGCGAAAGCCACAATTACACAGAACCCCTACACAGCTGCCGGATAAAATGCCTTCACTTTCCCACCAAACTGGAGTGAGCTGCCTCGACAGGAGCCTCGACAGGTTTAAATAGAGCGTAGAACATGAAACGGTACAGCACGGGAACAGGCCCTTCGGCCCACAATGTTTGTGCCCGATAGATGCCAAGTTAAACTGATCTCATCTGCCTGCACTTGGTCCATATCCCTGTACACTGCAAGGGGCCAGGAAGCGAGTGGGCAAGATCATCTCAGACCCCTCTCACCCTGGCCACAAACTCTTTGAATCACTTCCCTCTGGAAGGCGACTCCGGACTGTCAAAGCTGCCACAGCCAGACATAAAAACAGTTTTTATCCACGAGTAGTTGCTCTACTCAACAGTCAAAAATCTGTAGCCTCCCTTTGATCTGGTATTTTGTTGGTTCACATGCTTGATCATTAATGTTTTATTATTATTAATGTTTAGTGTTTTCTGAGTCGTTCGTGTCACTGTATGTCATGTTGTTACTTGTGGGCGGAGCACCAAGGCAAATTCCTTGTATGTGAATACTTGGCCAATAAACTTACTTACTTATACTTATACTTACTTACTTTACTGATTACCTGCACTTCCATGTGCCTACCCTAAAGCTTCTTAAACGTCACTATCGTACCTGCCTCTAACACCACTCCTGGCAGTGCATTCCTGGCCCCCACCGCCCACTGGGTAAAAAACCTGCCCCACATATATTCATTCAACTTTCCCCCCCTCACGTCATAGCTGTGGCCTCTAGTGTTGGACATTTCCACCCTGAGAGAAAGGTTCTGACTGGCTACCCCTATCCTTGCCTCTCATAAGTTAATATACCTCCATCAACGTCCGCTGCTCCAGGGGCAAACCAATGTCCTTTCACCCACGTTCTCTGATTGTCGAAGAACGTAATAAACAGCTTACCTTACAATGCTGTGTACGACAGTGATTGCAACCTCTACTGAAGTGCGGATGGCCGTTGGCTCGCTAGGAGTTCATCCGCCCTTTGGCAGGTCTTGTTTTTGGTCCTGCTGGGGGGTCCACAGCCCCCTCCTCAACTGGCAAACCAGGTGGGGGAGACGGTTTAGTCGCCGACTATCCGACCATGGAGCAGGTAGCACATGGTACCCGTGGCGGAGGGAACTCCCCCCGACCTGGCAAAAGACAAGAACAAGTAATCTAGTCTAGTTCAGTTTCGAGCTACAGCGCGGAAACAGGTCCTTCGGCCCACCAAGTCCGCGCCGACCAGCGATCCCCGTACACGAGCACTATCCCACAGACTAGCGACAATATATATGGTTTTTTTTACCACAGCCAAATCAGCCCACGCAAAGCTGTACGTCTTTGGCGTGTGGGAAGAAACTGGAACACCGGGGAAAACCCACACGGTCACGGGGAGAATGTACAAACTCCGTACTGACAGCAACCATGGTCAGGAACAACCCCAGGTCTCTGGCGCTGCCTTCTTCTTCTTGCGAATGAAACATAAATAAACCAAAGGAATAGTTAGATCTCAAGCCGGGTGTTGAGCAGCCAGGTTGTTGTCTCTGTTGGCGTCAATGTCTGCCAGGCCCTGACAGAGCTCCATTTGGTGGGTGGTAGAGCGGGCACCCAGAGATGACATGGTTGGCTGTCTGTTGTTCTGCTCCTCATTCACAGGCTGTAGGGCAGCAACTCTGCCGCTGTGGCACCGTGCCGCCCCGAATCTGATTCCTCAAACCTAGTTCACCATTCAGTGTTGGGCAGAGTAAAACCTCTACATCCGGCAGAAGACACAAAGTGCTGGAGTAACTCAACGGGTCAGACAGCATCTCTGGGTGAACATAGACAAGTGACGTTTCGGGTCAGGATCATTCTTCAGAATTACTCTACGGGATGGGAGTGGGAAAGTAAGGTGGGAGAGGAGGGACAGGACAAGGTCTGGTGGGTAACAGGTTGCTACAGGTGAGGCGGGATTTTTTCATACCTTACAGCACCAAAGGCCCAGGTTCAATCCTGACTACGGGTACTATCTGTACGGAGTTTGTACGTTCTCCCCGTGACCTGCGTGGGTTTTCTCCAGGTGCTCCGGTTTTCTCCCACACTCCAAAGACATACAGGTTAGTAGGCTAATTGGCCGGTAAGTTGTAGAAAATTGTCCCTACTGTGAACAGGTTAATATACGGGGTAATCGCTGTTCAGCGCAGACTCGGTGGGCCGAAGGGCCTGTTCCCGTGCTGTATCTCTAAAGCTTAAAGTAAAGTCTGAAGACCACAAAAAATGCTTTGTTTCTGTTGAAACGAGGAAGTGCAGGTGCTGGCTTACACAAAGTGCTGGGGTTACTGCAGCAACTCCAGAGGTGCTGCCTGACCCGCTGAGTTACTCCAGCGCTCTGTGTCCCTTCATTTGTGTTGCAAGGAACTGAGGGCCGATCTGCGGGATGTGAGGGAAATGCAAGTCATGGTGTACTTGCGTAATGCTGGCCTGTGGGACTGCACAAGGAAGGTTTGTTCAGGCAACTCAGGATCTGTCACCGTCACGAATAATGGCAAGAAATAGACACTGAGAGAAAGTGTGGAGGGCAACGATGTTTACGGCAAAACGTCCTCTTTGAGAGTTTCACACGTTTTGTTCAATGTTCCAGTGTTGCATCTCACTCTAGAGGGTCTCTGGCTACTCCCCACCATGCAGCACACAGACCAGGTTTAATTTAGGGTTACACAAAAAGCTGGAGAAACTCAGCGGGTGCAGCAGCATCTAAGGAGTGAAGGAGATAGGCGACGTTTCGGGTCGAGACCCTTCTTCAGACCAGTTTAATTTAGTTTAGTTTAGAAATACAGCATGGAAACAGACCCTTCTGTCCACCGAGTAATCCCTGCACACTAACACTATCCTACACACGCTAGGGACAATTTACAATTTTACCAAAGCCAATCAACCTACAAACCTGCACGTCTTTGGAGTGTGGGAGAAAACCAGAGATCGTGGGGAAAACCCACGCAGGTCTCGGGGAGAACGTAAAAACTCCGTACAGACAGCACCCGTAGTCAGGATCGAACCTGGGTCTCTGGCGCTGTGAGGCACCAACTCTACCGCTGCGCCACCGTGCCACCCAAATTTCAGAAAGCACACCACAAAGTAACTAAGAATAGCTTCACATGCATTACCTTCCACATTTACTGATGAAGCTTCCGATGATTGGTCAAGCATGCGAACTTTAGTGTTTTTTTTAAAGGATGTAGAGTTCACGGTCAGAGCCAACAGACACATGCCTTCCCTGGAGGAGGTAGCGGTAAACCGTACTCCAAGACTGCAGTGTGTAACTGTTGGGTTTGCCACGCCCAAAGGCCTTCGTGGCCAAGGTTTCAAAGGTCTTTTATTGTCATGTGTACCAATTGAGGTGCAGTGATCTGTGAATTACCATGCAGCCATACTAACAAAACACCACAAGCCACACAACTACATAAAAGTTAACTTAAACATCCACCACAGCGGATTCCCCACATTCCTCACTGCGATGGAAGGCAATAAAGTCTAACCTTCTTCCCTTACTTTTCTCCCGCGGTCGGGGGAGTCGAACCATCCATCGGGGCGATCAAAGCTCCCGTGTCAGGGGCAGTCGAAGCTCCCGTGGCTTGGAGCTCCTGAAGTCGGTCTTTGACCAGGGACCGCGAGCTCAGAGGTCGCTCAGGGATCGCAAGCTCCGCGATATTAAAGCCCGCATGCTCCCGCGGTGGAGCTCTCGAAGTTGGTCTCCAGCAAAGGCCGCCAACCCCTCCATGTTGGGCCGCAGTGCGGTACGGAAAATAAATTGTATCTCCGTCGAGGAAAGAGATTAGAAAAAGTTTCCCCCAACCCCCTCCCCACCCCCTACATACAATAAAGAAGGAAGGGGCAGACAGACTGTTGGCGGGGCAGCCATTGCTGGTACCATCCAATGCGGAGGAATACAAGAGGCTGGCAGACTCAGCCCCGGTCCATCAGGGGCACAGCCCTCCCAACCATTGAAAGTATCTACATGATGCGTTGCTTCAAGAAGGCGGCATCTATCATCAAGGACCCCCAGCATCCAGGCCGTGCCCGCTTCTCGCTGCTACCGGCGGGTAGGAGGTGGAGGGAGAGAAGCCTGAAGTCCCACACTGGCAGGTTCATGAACAGCTACTTGCCCACAACCATCACGTTTCTTGAACCAACCTGTACAATCCTAATGCCGCTGTCCCACTTAGGAAACCTGAACGGAAACCTCTGCCGAATTTGCGCTCCACCCAAGGTTTCCGTGCGGTTCCCGGAGGTTTTTGTCAGTCTCCCTAATGGTCGAAAGTGATTTTCCTTTTAAAAATCGGTAATTTGTTAGTTGAAGGTGGTTGCCGGAGGACACAAACCACCCGGAACCACACGGAAACCTTGGTTGGGGCTCAAAGTCTCCAGAGGTTTCCTTTCAGGTTTCCTAAGTGGGACAGGGGCATAAGTCTACTTCGATAACCAAACCCTACTGTCTATCTCTTATGCGACAGTGGACATTTTCTTTCTGGTTATATTTTTGCAAGAATGATTTTCATTGCAGTCGTTTCTTTACTCATATGTATAATTGTTTTGTGTGTGTTTGTCTGAGTCTGTACCTGTCCTGCTGCTGCAAGCACGACTGTTCATTGCACTTTGCCTTGCTGTACTCGGCCGATGACAATAATCTTCAACTTGCGGTTGAAAGAAGCAGACTGCAAAAAAGTGATGATCACTGCACAGCCTGTCACGTGCACTGACCTCCCCACCATCAAAGGTTTCTACAGGAAGTCCTGTCTGAAAAATGCAGTTAATATCATCAAAGGCCCACCCCACACAGGCCACGCTTTCATTATGCAGCGAGCATACAGGATCCTGAAAACCGTGACCTCCAGACTCTTAAAAACTCCCGACACATCCCTAACCACAACTGTACCTTTGCAACGATCTACTATTTAGCTTAGCTTAGTGGAAGCGTTTAGTTTACTCCAGTTTGCACGATTATGGCCCAGTTTTCCTGGTATTATAGGAAATATATTATTTTATTTGGTATGTTGCTGTGTTCATGTGAATCTGTGGAATTCTCTGCCACAGAAGACAGTGGAAGGCAATTCACTGGATGTTTTCAAGAGGGAGTAAGACATAGCTCTTAGGGCTAACGGAATCAAGGGATATGGGGAGAAGGCAGAATCAGAACGGGGTACAGATTTTGGATTGAATGGCGGTGCTGGCTCGAAGGGCCAAATGGCCCACTCCTGCACTTATTTTCTATGTTTCTATGTTTTTATGTTAATGTGCCTGTAAAACTGCAGTCACTTATTTAAAGGGCCTGTCCTACCAGCATCCGACTCCATGCGATGAGCGCGATCATACTAGAAGCGTGGGCCGCGCGGAGGTCGGGTGATCCCCTGTACAGGGCCGTTCCCACCAGCATGCGCCTGCATGCGGCAAGCGCGACCAAACCGGCAGCGAGGGCCGCGCGGAGGTCGGGTGAGTGGCGCAACGCGGCGCAAAGTGAGGCGAACTTGGAGCGAAGTCTTAAAGGTAAGTTCGCCAGGACAGAGAGAGGCACACAGAGAGGGGCACAGAGGCACACACACAGAGGGTCAAGGAGGCACACACATAGAGAGTCACGGAGGCACCTACAGATAGGTTCACGGAGGCACGACGTCGAGACGTTGTGTAATGCGTCGAGGCGACTGTGAGCCGACAAGCCGTTGCCGCGCGAAATTTTCGAACATAGTCAGTTTTTCGGAGCCCCGCGCGATGTCGGGACGAACTCCGCACAATTCTGCACGGCTCCGGCGATCGAAGTGGGACTGGCCCCGCGACACCGGACGGCTCAAGCGACCACGTTAGGTCGCGCTAATCGCATGGAGTTGCATGCTGGTGTGACAGGCCCATTACTTACTGCCTATTATGCCTCCTGTAGGGCAGCGATGAAGGTCCTCCACTCCTGTCTGTTCTGGGCTCGCTTCTGGACACTACCCCAGGTCAGCTCCATTGTTTTCATTTCCTCCTCTACAGTTCCACGCCAGGTGGTTTTGGGTCTCCCTCTTTTCCTTTTCCCTTCCGGTGCCCAGTAGAGGGCTATTCTTGGGATGCTGCCTGGTTCTCTTCTCAGTATATGGCCAATCCAGTTCCAGCACCTTCTCACAATGATGATGTGCATGCTCTCTTGTTGGCATTGAGCAAGGAGATCTTAGTTGGAGCTGCAGGTAGTAAGAATTTAATTATTCCATTCCCGGTCCAGTTAAACATTCTTGACTCTAGAGATGACCACAAAATGCTGGAGTAACTCAGCGGGACAGGCAGCATCCCTGGAGAGAAGGAATGAGTGGCGTTTCAGGTCGAGACTCTTCTTCAGACTGAGAGTCAAGGGAGAGGGAGACACAGAGATAAGGAAGTGTAGGGTGTGAGAATGAAACATCAAAGGGGATGCAGTTCAATGAAAACATAGAATAGATCCTTGTTAGTTAGTTGAAGGTAACAACAAAGCAAACAGGGATAACATGTAATCAGGGGATAGTCAGACTGGTTGGAGGACCAGGAACGGGGAGGGATGGAGAGGGAGTCAAAGCAAGGGTCACTTGAATTAACAGAGAAACACTCTTGACTTTAGAGAAGGCACAAAGTGCTTGAGTAACTGAATGGGTCAGGCAGCATCATTGGAGAACATGGATAAGCAATGTTTAAGGTCCGGACCCTTCTTCAGACTGATTGTGGGGGAGGGGGGAGTTGATAGGAAACCTGATAGAAGTCTACAAAGTTATGAGAGGTATAGATAGAACATTTCTCCCTGGAACGCGCTGCCCAAGGTGGTGGTGGAAGCAGATCCAATTAAAAACACTTTTCAAGGAGCACTCGGATATGCAGGAAATAGAGGGATATGGATCATGCATAGGTAGGAAAAATTAGTTTAACTTGGCACCATGTTTGGCACAAACATCATGGACTGAAGGGCCTGTTCCTGCGCTGCTCTGTTCTCTTCTATTAATGAAGCTCTCCTTCACGTTTTTAGTTTTAGAGTTATAGTGTGGAAACAGGCCCACTGAGTCCGTGCCGACCAGCAATCACCCCTACACCAGTTCTATCCTACACACTCCCAGCAAATTAACCCGCAAACCAGCAAGTCTTTGGAATGTGGAAGGAAACCGGAGCACCCAGAGAAAACCCACGCGGTCACGTGCAAACTTCATACAGACAGCACCCATAGTCAGGATCGAACCAGCGCTTCTGGGGGTGTAAATGCAGCAACTCTACCCGCTGTGATTGCAGTAACATCGGCCCTGATACAACTTTGGTGGAGATATTTCTGATATTTATTTAGAAAAATCGCATCTTACTAAAAGCCCACACTGGCTTAGAACAACCACCACCGTGAGGTCCTGAATTCACTCCCAGCCTTTCACGAGAAGCAAATCTTTAATTAATCGCGAGGAGATGCTGACTCTCCACCGACCGTTCAGTGCACCAAAACGTGACCACACTAATCAGCCTGTTAATTATTACTCCTACACTTACAGCGATAATGGGCTGTCAACATGAATAAATGTTCCGGGGAGAGTGTTTAGAATGGAGGTGGGAGCGTTTCCGAATAGAAATGTCTGAGGTTAAGGCGTGCTGTGTGTGAGGTGGCCCTGCTTCTCAGGGTACGGGCTATTGGGGCCGGTGAATGGAGGCAGTCATGTGTGCTGTGGTCAGCTATGGCAGGAAGTGCCACATCAGCTTCCTATTCAAGCTCACAGCTGCGGGACCTCCAGAGGCAATTTGCAGACATTGTAAGAATCGCACACCTCTTCCTAATTTTCCAGGACAAGGGGGAAGGGCAAAGCACAGTTGCGGAGCACGTAACGCGGCACTCAGTGCCACCTCTTCAGGAACCGCACTGATGAGTTCCATCAGCAGAAGCCGTACATTCGCTGCCGTTATACTCCAGTTGGAACCTCAAGGTTATTGAGGTGTGAGTTGTTTCCTACGTATAAAATCATGAGGGGATTAGGTTGGGTACAGGTGTCAGGGGTTGTGGGGAGAAGGCAAGAGAATGAGGTTAGGAGGGAGAGATAGATCAGCCATGATTGAATGGCAGAGTAGACTTGATGGGCCAAATGACTATAGACAATAGACAATAGGTGCAGGAGTAGGCCATTCCGCCCCTCGAGTCAGCACCGCCATTCAATGTGATCATGGCTGATCATCCACAATCAGTACCCCGTTCCTGCCTTCTCCCCATATCCCTTGACTCCGCTATCTTTAAGAGGTCTGTCTAGCTCTCTCTTGAAAGTATCCAGAGAACCGGCCTCCACTGCCGTCTGAGGCAGAGAATTCCACAGACTCACAACTCTCTGTGTGAAAAAGTGTTTCCTCGTCTCCGCTCTAAATGGCTTACCCCTTATTCTTAAACTGTGGCCCCTGGTTCTGGACTCCCCCAACATTCTGCTCCTATTACATATGATCTTATGATCTTATGGTAGATGCAAGGATTCTCTTGCCCAGAGTGGGCAAATCGGGACCAGAGGACATAGATTTAAGGGGGAAAAATGAGATAAGAACCTGAGGGATAACTTATATGGACCAAACGCAGGCAGGTGGGACTAGTGTAGCTGGAATATGTTGGTTGGTGTGGGCAAGTTGGGATGAAGGGCCTGTTTCCACGCTGTATCTCTCTATGACTGGGCTCTGCTTCCAGATGTCAACGGCTCTTACCCACTTCTGCGGAAGAGATCATACTATCATAATGCATCACAGCTTGGTTTGGGAACTGCTATGCCCAAGACCGCAAGAAATTGCACTAAGTTGTGGGTGTAGCCCAGTCAATAATACAAACCAGCCTCCCCACCATTGATGTGAGGGAAGGAACTGCAGATGCCGGTTTGAACCGAAGATAGACACAGAATGCTGGAGTATCTAAGCAGGACAGGCAGCATCTCTGGAGAAAAGGAATGTGTGATGTTTCGGGTCAAGAACCATTGGGTTAATTAGCCTGTAAATGTCCCCTGGTATGGTCCACATGTGCCTGCTTCTATCCTTTGGGTGTCAACCCAGAACATCACCCATTCCTTCTCTCCAGAGACGCTGCCTGTCCCGCCGTGTTACTCCAGCATTTTGTGCCTATCTTCAGTTCAAACCAGCATCTGCAGTTCCTTCTTACACATCAATGGTGGGAGCTGGTGGCAGCATTCTGACCCTGTCCCCACCATTCACCCTCATCTACACTTCACACTGGCTGAGGAAGCAGCCAACGTGCTACTGAAAGGATAGCTTTCTAGAAGCGAGTGCGGGTGTGAAGGTCCATCCCAGGTACTGATCTCCCCACTATCAAAGGGGTCTACACGAGGCACTGCCTCAAAAAGGCATCTCAGATCATCAAAAACAAAATGTATATTTTTAAATTAAAAATTAATAAATATAAAAGCAAGCAGAGTTAATGTAATCAAATAAGATCAATTAGCCTGTGAATTTCCGCTGGTATGGACGGGAAGGTGGGATAACATGGGACTAGTGTGAATGGGTGAACGATGATCAGTATGGAACAATTGGGCAGAAGGCGGGCACGACTCACGTTGCAGCGGTCCCTAAAGCCTGTCTGTCTCTTTTTTATTTTTTTGTCTAGTTAAATGTAGTTGTTCGTGTTTTTTTTTGTATTGTTTGTAACTGTGTATGTGTGGGGGGTGGGGGGGGTGGGAGGGGGAAACTTTTAAATCTCTTCCCTGCACGGGAGACCCGACCTTTTCCCTGTGGGGTCTCCGTTGTCGTTGGGGCCTAGCACCGTGGAGCGGGCTCCGACCGGGACGACCTGGGGGCTCCAGTCACGGAGCCTGCGGAGCTGCGGACTCACCGTCGTGGGGCTGGCCGGCCTCGGAGCGTGGGGAGCGGTGGTGGCTCGCTGCTGCGGCCCGACTCCGGAGCTCCAGCTGCAGCTGCAGACCGGTGGACTGTCGGGATATCGGGAGCTCGCGGGTCCGGGTGAGAGACCGCTCTCCGGAGCTCCCGCAACACAACTTCTCCAGCCCGTGTCGCGGGGTTGGAGCGACCCGGAGCGCGGCCGTACATCGCCCGGCGCGGCTTTCATGGCCGCGGGACATTCCAGCGCCCGCCGGGGGCTCCAACTGTGACCTTTGGGCCTAGAGCGGGGCCGTACATCGCCCGGCGCGGCCTCAATGGGCGCGGGACTTAACATCGCCCGCCTGGGGCTTCGACCTTGGGAGAGAAATGGTGCGGGGGAGAGAGAAGACTTTGCCTTCCATCACAGTGAGGAGGAGATTCACTGTGACGGATGTTTGTGTGAATTGAATTGTCTGTGTATTTTTTTATGAATTGTTCTGTTGTATGGCTTGTAGAAACGGAGTTTCGTTCGAGCCTCTCTGAGGTTCGAATGACAAATAATAAAATCAAATCAAATCAAAGGGCCTGTTTCTATGCTGTATGACTCTATGACTTTATGAAATAGTCTACAAAATACTCTCATCTCGCTGTCTCCATAGGGAAGAAGGTACAGGAGCTCGAAAACTGAGACCACCAGGTTCAAGAGGCGGCACAGTGACACAATGGTAGAGTTGCTGCCTCACAGCGCCAGAGACCCAGGTTCGATCCTGACTACGGGTGCTGTCTGTACGGAGTTTGCACGTTCTCTCCGTCACGCCGTGGGTTTTCTCCGGGTGCTCCAGTTTCCTTCGGCATTCCAAAGCCGTGCAGGTTTGTAGTCTAATTGGCCTCTGTAAATTGTCCCTAAGTTCTGTAGGATGCAAAACTGGGATAACAGAGAAATGGTGTGTGGGTGATTGTTGGCTGATGCGGACTCGATGGGCCGAAGGGGGCCTGTTTTCACACACTGTATCTCTAAACTAAACTAAACTAAACGGCTCCTGCCGGAAACCACCAGACTCTTGAGCATTGTAGAACCCCAACCACAATCTTACCTCAGCACCAACCGACTGTGGAGTTTATTTTGGTTACACCATGCACGGAGGAACTCAGTGGGTCAGGCAGCATCCATGGAGGGAACAGAACAGGCGAGCATCAGTCTGAAGACAAGTACCAACCAAAACATCGTCTGTCCATTTCCCGCCATAGATGCCGCTTGACCTGTTGAGCTCCTCCAGCTGTTAGTGTCTATTTAGTTTAGGTTATAATTGTCACCTGTACCGAGATACAGTGAAAATCTCTACTGTTGTCTGCTATCCGGTCAATTAAACGACTGTACATGATTACAACCCAGCCGTCCAATGTGTACAGATTAAAAGAGCAATTAATTATTGCCAATCCACTTCTGGGACCAGCATGCAAAGGGTCGCCTGGAATTGCCGCCATCTTGGATATTTATCGTTTATTTAAAGTCGTTGCAGTCAGTTCAGGTTCAAGTTACATTCATTGTCACATGCTCCAATTGGTGCAGTGAGATTTGAGTTACCATACAGCCTTACGAATAAAAAGAACACCACACACGATAGCGTTCAACATGAACATCCCCACGCAGCGGAATCAACGTTCTCACTGCGAGGGAAGGCACCAAAGTTCAGCCAGGGTGATGGAACTCCGACGTCGGAACGGAAGAACCCTCCCAGCGGCTTGGAGTTTCCGAATCGCCCGTTTCCTACCGGAGGCCCTTATTTAATTTTTCCTTCGTCAACCCAGAGTTTGTAGGTCAGTTGCAGAACTTCCAATCCAGCAAAGGTCAGCCTCAGTAAACTTGGAGCTTTTGAGTCTACATGCTTCTGTATTCCCAGGCAATGTTTAGTTTAGAGATACAGCGCGGATAAAAACAGGCCCTACGGCCCACAGAGTCCGCAGCGACCAGCGATCCCCGCACATTAACACTATCGCACACACACTAGGGACAAGTTACATTTATACCAAGCTAATTAGCCGTAAACCTGCACGCCTTTGAAGTGTGGGAGGAAACCGAAGATGTTCGAGAAAACCCAGGCAGTCGCAGGGAGAACGTACAAACCCCGTACAGACAGCACCTGTAGTCAAGATCGAACCCCGGGACTCCGGGTCACTGCAAGCGCTGTAAGACAGCAACTCTACCGCTGCGCCACTGTGCCGCACAAATGCATTAACCATGTTACGCAATGGGATGCTTCAAATTTTTCTTCTCAAGTGTTATCTTTGGCAGGAAACACTCTGAGCCTCGTCACTGCAACTTGCACAATTGTGGTTAAGAATTCCCCAAGAATAGAACATAACTTCAAAAGGGCATCTGGGCACGTGAGTCGATCCAAGAGGTTTATTTCTCTGTCAGAGCTTTGCCTTTGAGTTTAATGATGGAAGTTCTGACTTACTGGGGAAAATTGCTTGGACATTGGTGTGAAATAATACGCAGTTCTGCTTTTGTGGACATTTTGGTAAGGAATTGGCAGACTTGTGATGACGGGAACAATTTTCATAATGCACCCATTTCCTTCTCCGTTCCTGCCAACTCCCCCTTCTCTCCCTCCCAGCAACCAACAATCCCAAAGGATTGGACTCTTGATGATCTTACAGGGAGTAGGTCTACATTATGATCCCAGTGTGCAGAAGGCATCTTCTGTGGAAGCTGAAGTCTGAAGAAGGGTCTCGTCCCAAAACGTCACCCATTCCTTCTCTCCAGAGATGCTGCCTTTCCCGCTGAGTTACTCTAGCACATTGAGTCTGTCTTCAGTGCAAACCAGCATCTGCAGTTCCTTTCTACATATTTTCCCTGACTGATATCTTGCTGTGTTAGAAGACCAACAACTTTTGGGCAAACAAAAGATGGTCTTCCTGAAGCATCTGATCGATTTTGCACTGACTTGCTGTTTGGTTGATGAAGTGTGCACCAGCCCCTGGCTTTCTCCAACGCCTATAGTCTTTGCCTGGCCTCTTCTCTTCCTTACTTACCTTTGCAACAGGAAAGTCAAGACCAATTTAGGTTAGTTTATTCTACTTTAGAGATACAGCGTGGAAACAGGCCCTTCAGCCCACCGAATCCGCGCCAACCAGCGGTCCACATTAACACTATCCTACACACACTAGGGACAATTGACATTTATACTAAGCCAATTAACCTGCAAACCAGTACGTCTTTGGAGCGTGGGAGAAAATCAAAGATCTCGGGGAAAACCCATGCAGGTCACAGGGAGAACGTATAGACAGCACCCTAGTCAGGATCGAACCTGGGTCTCTGACGCTGTGAGGCAGCGACTCTACCGCTGCGCTACCGCCTAGTTGTTGGGACGCAATTGTTGGGAAAATATTTCCTTTCCGATCTGCCGCAGCCATTTCCCTCCATACTTTAATTCAGCCTGTTCCCGGTGATCTGCAGACACAAGGCACTTCATACTAATCAGATTAAATGCAAGTGTGGTTCACTATAGCCCCCCATCCATATTGCCGCGATGCTTTCAGCACCCGTGAAGCTTGTTATCGTGCCTTCTCAGTCATGAAGTCTGCCATTGTGGAGTGCACTGAAAGCGATGAATGGAGTGAGTGTGCCTATAGAATGAAAAGTAACAAAGCCACAAGAGTTACATCAGACAAGAACACTTCAATAAAGTGCCCAGTCCCGGCAGGCTCGCCACACGTCTTGTTAAAATCCCATGTTCAAAATTATCCAACAGCTCTCTTAGAAACATTCATTTGTAACAGTCTTCATCACTTTAACCCTCCGAGAGGGGTTCACCTTGGTAGGTTTTTACATTCTGCACCCTCGGCCAGAACAGCTAGAATACAGGGTAGGCACAGTGGTCCAGAGGTAGTGTTGCTGTTTTTCAGCGCCAGAGACACGGTTCGATCCCGACTACGGGTGCTGTCTGTAGGGAGTTTGTACGTTCTGCCCGTGACCGCATGTGTTTTCTCTGGTTGCTCCGGTTTCCTCCCGCATTCCAAAGACTTGTATGTTAATTGGCCTGTAAATTGTCCCTGGTGTGTAGAATAGAGCTGGCGTACAGGGCGACCGCTGGAGGGTGTATGGGCTAGATGGGCTGAAGGGCCAGTTTGCATGTTACATCTCTAAAACCAAAACTAAATTCATCAAAGGAGGCCTTCCCGATGCTGGAATCTTGAATAAAGCACAAGGCGCCGGGGTAGGCCAGGCAGTATCTCGAGAGGAATGTAGAAGCAAGGAACTGCAGGTGCTAGCTTACAAATAAGGACACAAAGTGCTGGAGTAACTCAGCATCTCGAGAGAACATGAATAGGCGATAGTTCATGTTGGGACCCTTCTTCACAAAAATATAACAAAACATAATATAAGGAGGTTTACTCAGTAGAAGAGGGCCACGGTATTTCACATGAGTCTTATCGAGCATCATTTTGCAGTGTGTTAGGAGACATGTCCCAACTCCACCCCTCCACCCCCCAATGTCCCAGCAAGTGAGAGGTGGATACAGGTGACGGGCGGTTGGATTGGGCGCACCCACCTTTGCGCCCCATCCATATCGCCGCGATGCTTTCAGCAACAATAAACCAATACCAATGCCGATATGTGTTGCTTATGTAAGAGTCAGCCTAAATGCAGAGGCGTTTAGTGAGTTACAGTGAATTACAGTGAGCGTATATGATTCCACTGCCTCCACCGGCAGCATCTTCCAGATATTAACCACATTCTAAAATACTTGGAACCTAGAACAGTATATACCACAGGATTAGGCCCTTCAGCCCATAATGCCCGTGTAGAAGATCACACCAAGTTAAACTTGGTGGAGTCTGAAGAAGGGTTTTGGCCTGAAACGTTGCCTACTTCCTTCGCTCCATAAATGCTGCCGCACCCGCTGAGTTTCTCCAGCACTTTTGTCTACCTTCCATTTTCTAGCATCTGCAGTTCCTTCTTAAACACCACCGTAATCTCCTCTGCCTGCATCCGATCCATATCCCTCCATTCCCTGCATATCTATGTGCCTATCTAAAACTATCTCAAACACCACTATTGTGTCTGCTTCCACCATCATCCCTGGCTATGTGTTCCAGGCACCCACTACCTTCTGTGTAATACACTAGCCCTGCACCTCTCCTTTAAACTTTACTCCTCACACCATCAGCCTTCTTGTCTGACATTCCTGGGAAAAGATTAACTCTGAATATTCTTTCAAACTCTCTCCTCTCACCTTAAACCTCAGCCCTCTTATTTTTCATGCCCCTACCTTGGTGAATGATTTTGACAACCCACCTCTATCTCTGTGCCTCTATCAGATCACGCCTCAGCTGCCTGAATTCCAGGAAAAATAAACCCAGCCTTCTCCTCGATCTCTCCCCACAACTAAGGACTTCCAATCCAGGCAACATCCATTACAATAACAACAATTTTTAACCCATGCGGCCACAGACTTGGTACTGGAGTTGGGCGTTTCAAAGCCAGCGTGCGGAGATGGGGGCTCCCTCCGCCAGAGCCCAGCCTGTGAATGCGGAGCAGAACAACACACAGCCAACCATGTCATCTCTGGGTGCCCGCTCTACCACCCACCAAATGGAGCTCAGGGCCTGGCAGACATTGACGCCAACAGAGACAACAACCTGGCTGCTCAACACCCGGCTTGAGATCTAACTAACTTGTATGACTGACCTGGCCAGTGAATTTCACTACACCAATTGGTGTTGTGACAATAAATGAACCTTATGAACTATTCCTTTGGTTTATGTATCATTCCCAAGAAGAAGAAGACAGGGAGAATGAGCAAACTCTCTACAGACAGAAGAAGTGTCTCGACCCAAAACGTCACCCATTCCTTCCCTCCAGTGATGCTGCCCGTCCTCGCTGAGCTACTCCAGCTTGCTGTGTCTATCCACACAGACGGTAGTCGATGTCGGTATCGAAACCAGTATCTCTGGCGTTACGAGGCAGCAGCTCTAGCAGGTGCTAGACTGTGCTACACTATGGTTTAATTGTCTAGATTGAGGTGATCCAGTTGTGGGATTTGAACACAAGATGAACAATGTGTAAGACCTAACCAGTCTGAAGAAGGGTCTCGACCCGAAACATCACCCATTCCTTCTCTCCTGAGATGCTGCCTGTCCCGCTGAGTTACTCCAGCTTTTTGTGTCTATCTAAATGAACAAATTTGTTCTTCCATTTAACTAACCTTCTGTATTAACTAACGTACAAATTCTTGATTAGTACGAGTGTCAGAAGTTATGGGGAATATGGGTAGGAGGGAGCGATAGACTCTGCCATGATTGAATGGCTTAGTAGGCGATGGGCCGAATGGCCTAAGTCTGCTCCTGTCTTATGAACCAATGTGCTCCGTTACCCCTGAACATGCTTCGAGAAGTCGGTGAAGAAAGACACAAAAAGCTGGAGTTACTCAGCGGGACGGGCAGCATCTCTGGAGAGAAGGAATGGGTGGCGTTTCAAGTCGAGACCCTTCTTCAGTGTTTGGTACGTGAGGTAGTAATTACAATCAGTCCAGTTCTTTTAATGTTTTCAAGCCAAGTTTGAAGTGTGCGAGTGCTACACTTAAACAGAGGGCAGGGGTTGATGGATGAGGTACAAATCGAGACCAGCGTCAACTGGAAATCCAACTTTCCTGGTTCCTTTCTGAATTTGTTTTCAATATAGTCAGCACAACACACCCTGTCTTGCGCAGACACTTCAAGTTGTACCCTAGAGCGGTTTACTTTGGCAGGGAGCAGCACTTGATCATGAGCAAGCACAATGTACAAGGTGACGCCGTTTAAGCCTAGACACAAGTAACTGCAGATGTCTGTCTGCAAAAAAATACCCAAAGTGCTGGAGTCACTCAGCGGGTCAGGCAGCATCTCTGGAGAAACGGAATGGGTGACGTTTCGGGTCAAGATCCTTCTTCAGACTGAGAGTCAGGGGACACAGGTGGTGATAGAGAGAGAAGTAGAACAAATGAGCAAAAGATATGCAAAAAAATAATGATGATAAAGGAAATAGCTGTGAGCTAGGTGAAAACAAGTTAAAGACAACGAGACTCAACAGGACTACTTTGAAACTTGTACAATAACTTGGGTGGAGGAGCGAAATAAGAGGTGCTGTTCCTCCAATTTGAGTTTGGCGTCACTCTGACACAAGGAGAAAGTGCAAACTCCACACAGAGAGCACCCGAGGTTAGGATGGAACCTGGATCTCTGGCATTGTGAGGCAGCAGCTCCACCAGCTGCGCCACCCTGCAGCACCGTATAGAATTGGAGATGTTTGCTGATAAGTGCTCAGTGTTCAGTTCCATTTCCAAACCCTTGGAGAATAAAGCAGGCCATGGTGCATACAGTAATTAATGGACAAGCTTGTTAATGGCAAGTGATACCGTTACCATCCTAGTAGCAAGTGTTGACAAGCGAGATTATAATCTCCTGTGACGGGAGTGTTGCTTAACCATCGGCAGTAGAATGGAGAGTTGTTAGAGATGCTGTGTCACTGAAGAAAGACATAATTGGGCCAAATGCATTTTGTATTCACAAATTGCTGGAGTATCGCAGAAGGTCAGGCAGCATCTCTGGAGAAAAGGACCAGGTGATGTTTCCGGTAGCAACTGAAGAACTGCCTTACCTGCCGAGCAACTCCGCCATTTTGCGTCTATTTTGTATTCATTCATTTGCAAGATGAGCATACTGGCAAAGCCACCATCTACTGCCCTACGCTGAATGCTGCTTGGATTGGCTTGTGTGACTGTTGAAAGATAGTTAGGTGTTTTACAGACTGTTGTGAGATTGGGATGGGAGCAAGTCCCTCTCAGTGGGTTGAGGGCCAGATTAGGTCTCTCCCTCTCCGTGGGACCCAGGAGGGGATTATGCCTTGCTCTGTGCCACGAGGTCGGAATTATGGTAAGATCACAGAGTCACACAGTGTGGAAACAGGTCCATCGGCCCACCTTGCCCACACTGACCAACATGTGCCATCTACACTAGTCCATCCTGGCTGTGTTTGGCCCATATCCCTCTAAACCTGTCCCATCCATGTACCTGTCTAAATTTTTCTTAAACATTGCGATAATACTTGCCTCAACTACCTCCTCCGGCAGCTCATTCCATACACCCACCACCCTTTGTGTAAAAACGTTACCCCTCAGGTTCCCATTAAATCATTGCCCCCTTCACCTTAAACCTATGTCCTCTGATTCTCGATTCTCCTACTCTGGGCAAGAGACGCTGTGCGCTTACTCTGTGTTCTCAATGGGTCGATGTTGGGATTAGGTCTCTCACTGGGATCCCAAGGATTGGTTAAATCTCTTTTAGTGGGGCAGCCAGTCTGGTCTTGACCCGAAGAGTCTGAAGAAGGGTCTTGACCCGAAGCGTCGCTCATTCCTTCTCTCCAGAGATGCTGCCTGTCCCGCTGAGTTCCTCCAGCATTTTGTGTCCGTCTTCTCTATTAGTGGGACCAGGATGAGATTGGACAGGTCAGCGGGAAGTGAGTGGAATCGAGTTCATTTCAAAGGGATCGGGGGAATGGTCACCATGTGGGACCTGGGAGATATGAAATCTCTCTCATTGACATTGAGGTGGGGTTGAGTCTTTCACTGAGGTAGGAGTGGAGTTGAGTACCTCTGAGGGGTATGGATGGAACCTGATCATTTGGAGTGGGATTGAGTGCAACCGTAACTTGACCAAATTCACTTTCTCTGGGGTTAATTGTCGAGTGATTGTTTTAATGAAGATAAACACACAGTGCAGGAGTAACTCAGCGGGGCAGGCAGCATCTCTGGAGAGGAGGAATTGGTGACGTTTCAGGTCGAGACCCTTCTACGAAGAATAGGTGATGTTTCGGGTCGAGACCCTTCTATGGTGATGTTTCGGATCGAGACCCTTCTATGCTGCCTGTCCCGCTAAAATGCTGTTCATTTATTAACTCAGCCATGCCCATTAGACTGGCAGCGGTGCTTATTTTAGTAGGTTGACAATATCTGTTGTCGATTGCCTTTGAACAGTGAATGATTCAGCCCTCCGCCAATATCCGCTCTGTTACGACCCAACCAAATTTGGAGGAGGTCAGTGAAAACTTTATAGTATGAGAAATGCAGAATGTTTCACCATGAAATGGGGAGTCAAATGGAGGGGGTTCTGCCTTTTGTGGCAGTTCTATTGGAGGGCCTGTCCTCTGGGTCAGGCTGGGACCATAAGTCACCATTCCTGCCCATAGTCCCCCTGAGTTGCCATAACTACCAGATCAGCTGTGGCCTTTGTCTCGGTGGCTGCAATAACCCCATATCTTCATGGTGTCTTGAGACAGAAACAAATTGATACATGGAAGCGTTTGCCTGTTGGGCTCACACAACATGTTTTCAACAGACAATGCAGGCAGGTTAGGCCTGTTGAAAATCTTGAGAAAAGGTTGGTTCCCATGGCGACTGAATCAGATGGCTGAGCTGATGTGGGCCCATTAAACTCCAATCAGATGTAAATTTCTCAGCAAGGATGACTGCACACTATGGTCCTCTCTCTCCCCCTCTCCCTCTCTTTTTTTTTTCAATTCCAAATAGCTTCCAATGAAGCCACCTTTATTGAAAAGAATTCCAGGTGAAGTCTGTCTCAATTACTTCCATGTCTCCTCAAAACTCCCAATCCTTATAATAACCAAATACTTAAATGCTCACTATCGTTGATATTCTTAGTTTTTTTTGCTTTTTCCATTCTTTCTCTCCTCTCCCTCTCTCTCCCTCTTTCTTTCTCTCTCCCTCTCTCTCTCCCTCTCTTCCTCTCTCTCGTCCCCTCTCTCTCTCCCTCTTTCCCTCTCCCCTTCATTCTCTCTCTCTCTCTCTCTCTCTCTCTCTCCTTCCTTCTCGCTCTCCCTCTCCCTCCCCCTCCCTCTTCTTTCTCTCTCTGTCTCTCTCCCTCCTTCATTTTCTCTCTCTCTCTCTCTCTCTCTCTCTCTCTCTCTCTCTCTCTCTCTCTCTCTCTCTCTCTCTCTCTCTCTCTCTCTCTCTCTCCCTCTCTCGCTCTCTCCTTCCCTCTCTCTCCCTCCCTATCCCTCTCTCTCTTCCTCCCTCCCTCCAACAATTCCAATACATCTCTACCGCGGGCAGTAACCGTCCAGTTTGTTGTCATGCCACTTTAATGACTTTCCCTTCAACCCTTCTTTAGTTTAAATCCAAGATAAAGAATAGCCAAACTTCATTGCTTTATAATACCTGACACTCCAGTAACTCCCCTCAATCTATAAAATATTGCATATTTTGAATCAAATCTAATTATTCACTGGAAATAAATATCACGGCATTTTTTATATGCGGGTTGAGTTTTCCTGATCGTCACTAGTTTATTAGCGTTTACGCCAAGGTGCAATGAAATTCCTTGCTCTCAGGAAGCTCAAAGAATAAGCAGCAGATATACAGTAATGATAAACACAACAATAAATATGATGAGTGCAAAAGAACAGAATGGCGCAAAATTGCTGCACAGAGTCTGAATAATGCAATAAAATATTAGTAAAGGAATAAACGAATGCGGTAGAGATAAGGAGCCATCAGACTCCTGAATGCCATGTAATGGGCTGCCACCATTGTCTATTTATCCTTTTATCCTTTATATCCATGTCTATCCTTCTGTTAATTATCGTGTTGCACAGGGAGCCAAATGCAACGTAATTTCGTTTGGAACTGCGTATATCAATGTATTTCTAAATGACAATAAAGTTTGTTTGACTTGACTTTGACTTGACTAAGAGAGTATCATAAGGACATAATACCATACGATACGATACGATAGAACTTTATTCATCCTAGGAGGGAAGTTGGTCTGGCAACAATGCAGGCTCGAAGGGCCGAATGGCCTACTCCTGCGCCTAATTTCTATGTAACAGTCATAGAACACAGCAATATACAACAGTCATAAAACACAACAACATACCATAAGACATAATGTAGGAGCGGAATAAGGCAATTTGGCCCATAGAGTCGACTACGCCATTCAATCATGATTGATCCAATTTTTCCCCCTAAACCCCATTCTTCTGCCTTCTCTCCATAACCTTTGACACCCGTACTGATCACAAACCTATTAATCTCTGCTTCAATAACACCAAATATCTTAAGCCCCTGTCCCACTTAGGAAGCCTGAACGGAAACCTCTGGAGACTTTGCGCCCCACCCAAGGTTTCCGTGCGGTTCCCGGAGGTTTTAGTCATCCGGCAACCACCTTCAACTAGCATCGCACCCGGCTCCGACTAAAAAATTACGAAACCGGAAACCACTTTCAACCGTTAGGGAGACTGACAAAAACCTCCGGGAACCGCACGGAAACCTTGGGTGGGGTGCAAAGTCTCCAGAGGTTTCCGTTCAGGTTTCCTAAGTGGGACAGGGGCATTAGTCTCCACTGCCATCAGTGGCAATGAAGACCAGAGTTTCACCACCCTCTAGCTAAAGACATTCCATGTGGCAGCACCTCCTGGAATGAGGTGTGAGGAGTGAGGTAAGCAATGGAGAAGATACTGTTCTTCAGTTTGGGTGTCACTTTACATTGACAGATTAAGACATAAAGTGCTGGAGTATCTCAGCGGGTCAGGGAGAATCTCTGGAGAATCTCTGGCGAACAGAAGGCAGAAGAGAGAAAAGGAAAAGGGGAATGGCCAGAGTGAGACACATCTTTGATGATACTTCCAGCCTTCCTGATGCAACGCACCATGAAGATGTACTGGACAGAAGAAAGTGACGAGCTGGTGATAGACACAAAATGCTGGAGTAACTCAGCGGGACAGGCAGCATCTCTGGAGAGAAGGAATGGGTGGCGTTTCGGGTCGAGACCCTGTGATGGACTGGGCTGTGGTATCTGTAGGTTCAGACAGTCCAGGGCAGATCAGTTGCCATGTCAATAGAGTTTATTTTAATTTAGAGATACAGTGTGGAAACAGGCCCTTCGGCCCACCGAATCTGCGCTGACCAGCGATCGCCCTGTACACTAGCACTATCCTACGCACCAGGGACAATTTACAATTTTTACCAAAGTCAAATTGAGCTACAAACCTGCATGTCTTTGGAGTGTGGGAGGAAACCGGAGCACTCGGAGAAAACCCACGCGCTCACAGGGTGAACGTACAACCTTCATACGGACAGAGCCCGTAGTCGGGATCAAACCCGGGTCTCTGCTGTAAGACAACTCTCCCGCTGTGCCACTGTGGCCCGAAGATGATTACGAAGCAAACTCACTTTGCAAGGATCAGCCTTTCACATCATGGCCTACTGCTTTTGAAGTTATCCCTGTATCTCTCATCTCATTAAGACCATTCCCATCTGCATGTGTAAAAAGGAACTGCAGACGCTGGTTTATACCGAATATAGACGCAAAGTGCTGGAGTAACTCAGCTGATCAGGCAGCATCTCTGGAGAAAAAGGATGGGTGGTGTTTTGGGTCAGAATGAGACTGAAGAAGTCTAAAGACTGAGCCTGCCTTACAGCGCCAGAGACCCAGGTTCGATCCTGTCTGTAAGGAGTTTGTATGTTCTCCCTGTGACTGCCTGGGCTTTCTCTGGATGCTCTGGTTTCCTCCCACACTTCAAAGACCTAAAGTCTACATGTCTAAGTCTCTTCCGTATTTGAAAGTTCTTGTGAGGTGCCTTCCAGCACACAACGCTCATCATTGGGCATCTCTTCCAGCATTCGTTGCCTCAGTGTGTCAGATGCAGGAGGAACCTTGAAATCATGCCAGATACCATATCACAGGTTGGCATGATGAGGATTCTCCAACCTTAGAGTTCTGTGCAGCATACTTCACCTTGTGTCTACATTTTCTAATACATCTCAGTCTGTACCAGTACACATACACAGGAAATTGCAGGTACTGGTTTACAAAAAAGTCATGAAGTCAAACTCGTCCATGGCAATCAAGATGGCCCAGCCAAGCTAATCCCATTTGCCTTCTCTTGGCCCATATCCCTCCAAACCTTTCCTGATCATGTACCAAATGACATCAAATGTTGGAGTAACTCACCGGATCAGGCAACATCTCTGAAGGAAGAAAGGAAGAGGCTGAGACAGTAGGCTTGTGGGAGAGGGAGGGGAAGGAAGGAGAAAGCAAGGACTATCTGAAATTGGAGAAGCCAATGTTCATACCACTGGGGTGTAAACTACCCATGCAAAATATGAGGTGCTGTTCCTCCAATTTGCGCTGGGCCTCACTCTGGCCATGGAGGAGACCCAGGACAGAAAGGTCAGATTGGGAATTGGAGGTGGAGTTGAAGTACTGAGCCACCAGGAGATCAGGGGGTTGGTTAGTGCGAACTGAGCGAAGGTGTTGGAGCGAAGCGACCGCCAAGCCTGCGCTTGGTCTCGCCGATGTAGAGAAGTTGACACCTGGAACAGCGGATGCAGTAGCTGAGGTTGGAGGAGGTGCAGGTGAACCTCTCACCTGGAAAGACTGCTTGTGATGGAGTCGAGGGGGGAGGTATAGCGACAAGTGTAGCATTTCCTGCGGTTGCAAGGGAAAGTAACAGGGGAGGGGGTGGTTTGGGTGGGAAGCGACAAATTGACCAGAGAGTTACGGAGGGAATGGTCTCTGCGGAAAGCAGAAAGGCAAGGAGATGGGAAGATGTGGCCAATGGTGGGATCCCGTTGGAGGTGGCGAAAATGTCAGAGGAAGTTGCCTGTGCAGACAATTGTTTGTGGGTTATCACCCAAAGATCATTAAATGACTTGGACCTTGCTTAACTCACTTTTCTCAGTAAGTGATGTGTGCAATGGTCAAAATAGGAATTCCATTAATATAGCAACTTCCTTCACTGTTGCCAAAGCCTTTCTTATTTTGCCTCAAAACTCCATCATAGACCAGGTGAAACTGATCCCCGCTTGTCCATGTGCATCACGAGCCTAAAAAAGAGACACATTGACGGAAGATTGGAAAGGACAAGAGCTTTTGATGCCAGGTCACCACTCCTTGCATGAGGCAAGTTGTAGAACATAGAACAGTAAAATTGCAGAAATAGGCCCTTTGGCTCAAAATGTCCATACCGAGCATGTTACTAAACTAATCTCCTCTGCTTGCACATGATCCATATCCATCCATTTCCTACATATCCATGAGTCCGTCTAAAAGCCCCTTAAATACCCCTGTTGTATCGGCCTCTACCACCACCCCTAGCAGCAGGTATCAGGCACCCACCATCCTCTGTGTAAATACTTCCCTACACATCTCCTTTAAACTTTGCCCCTCTCACCTTAAAGCTATGCCCTCTAGTCCTTGACATTTGTGCCCTGGGAATGAGGTTCTGCATGTCGACTCTATCTACAGGATGCCTCGTAATTGTAGACACTTCTAGCAGGTCTCCCTTCAGCCTTCAGTGCTCCAAAAAAAAAAAAACACAATCCATGTTTGTCCAACCTCTCCTTAAGGCCTCTAATCCAGGTAGCTTTCTGGTAGACTCTTCCGCACCCTCTCGAAAGCCTTCGCTTCACTCAAATCCAAACGTTTGTGTCAAGCGGGATACTTTGTGCCACCATCATTGCACTTTATGTGGCGGCTCTTTGCATATCTTGGGTACGCAGAGCCAAGAATCTCACTGTGACTTGTCGCATGCCACAATATAGTATCATTCGTTAAGAGGCCTTACACCAGAGGATTATTTGGGTCCAAGTCCATAGGTCCCTAAAAGTGGCAACACAGGTAGATAGTGTGGTAAAGAAAGTTATGGTCTGAAGAAGGGACCCAAAACGTCACTCATTCCTTCTCCCCAGAGATGTTGCCTGCCCCGCTGAGTTACTCCAACATTTTGTGTCTATCTTCGATTTACACAAGCTGTATAGTATGCTTGGCTTCCACTTTTTTTACCACTCCATCTAATTGTGTTGCCACTTTCAGGGAGTTAAGGACTCAGATTCTAAGATCATTCTGAAAACATAACAGCCCACCAAGTCCGCAACAACCACCAAGTATCAATTTTCATGATTCCTATAATAATTCCATTCTTGAACCTGGTGGTCATGGCTTTCAGGCTCGTATACTACCTCCTGATGGTAGGAGCAAAATAACTTTGTGGCCAGTGCGGTCTGGGTCTTTGGAGTGTGGGAGGAAACCGGAGCACCCGGAGAAAACCCACGCGGTCACGGGCAGAACGTACAAATCAGTACAGGCAGGCACCCGCAGTCAGGATCGAACCCGGGTCTCTGGGGCTGTAAGGCAGCAACTCTACCGCTGCGCCACCGTACCGCACATGATGTCAGTGATCTTTTCTTCTTGTACGTGATCCATATACCCATATCCATATACAGTATATTCTTGCACGTGATCCACGTGTCCTACAGTATATTCCCTGAATATCTGAAAGTCTCTTAAATGCCGATATTTTATTTGCCTTATCAGTGTGTTCCAGGGACAGAAAAAAACAGATAAGTTATTGCAAAACTATGTCAGACAATTAGTTCCTTTAGCAACAGAATGAAGAAAGGTAACCCAATCAAGCTTCCAATACTGAAGATGACACGCTGGGGTTACTCAGCGGGGCAGGGAGTAAATCTGGAGCGAAGAAATAGCTGACGTCTTGTGTCAGAACTTTGCCAATTCCCAAATTTTCACCCTGCAATTCTGACTACCTCTTTTGCAAAATATTCCAGTGCATCCTGACGTGTGCAGAGTGCAATACAATACCTGCCTTCTCAAGGATGCCGACCGTCTGGGCCAACGTTAGTCAAATGCCTCGCACACACAGCACAAGATGTCACGGGCTTTCTGTAAGTTTGCGAAAGTAAGTTTGCAAAATGAGTGACATTTCAATTAATATTTACACCAGTTAACCCGTTTGAATCCCCCTCGTTCAGCACACTGGCCCGAAGCCCATTTATAACCCCGGCCAATTCTGCGCACTTTTAAGAGCATTGAAAAATGGAGCAGCAATACGTTGTTGAATTAAACACAAAGGCAGGGATAAAGGTTGACAGGGAAGTTAACCCTTTCAATTCCCATGGTCCGCTGCACTTTATTGCTTTGTATCGCACCTCCCCTGGGTATTTTTTGTCCAAGAAGCCTTTGAAATTAAATTGAAATAAGATGTCCATCTGTTAGTTGAATAACAGTCAAGATCTGAGTTCTTTAAATCCTTATTATTCACAGATTATCCTTTCAGCCTCTCAGAATAATAAATGAAGAGTCCACGCCTGGATTACTGACAGACCATTGCATCTCTAAGAGCTATCGAGTAGGATCAGAGCCTCCGGGTGAAGGTGTCAATCCGAGCTGACCCTTGGAGTTAGTGAGGTGTCTTTATAAAGTGATAGTAGACAGATATTCGCCACCCATCCCCAGACCCCCGTCCCACCAGCTCATCACCCGCCTTCTCTACGGACCCTTTCCACCCCTCCGGGTTACTCTTCGAGTCGAAAAAATTGGGTAAATGCGGGAGATCGGAATTTGAATAAAATAACCGGGGTTGGAAGGGTGGGAGGGGTTGGGAGGGGGGGGGAAAAGAATTGAATCCTTGTGCATTGAGACTTGGTGTCGAAGGACTTCAAACACAGCCCTGAATAACCAAGGAACAGAAATAAAAGCAGAAATGCACTCCATTAGTTACACAGTGAGCTTTGTCAGTGTCAGTGTTAAATGAGTTCTTTAAAGGGAAAAATGAGGGAGTAACAAACCTGCCAAAAAGTGCATTTGGCTGAACTAACTCTGAATAAATTGAGGTCTATTCATCCGTATTGTGTCACAGCCTCTGCCCTGACAACAACAAAGGCATTGGTTATATATTTACAACACTCGGAACAATTTGATCTGACCAATTAAATTAATACCATAACATGAACCCAGACAACAACAATATCAGTACCAAATGAGCAGCGCTGGAAGGCTTGGCATGCCCAGAATGGTCTGGCGTGATTTACCCAATCCTCTCGCAGAGCTTGAGTCGACTACAGAGGCAGTCAAATCCCTGCACATCTCTGCGTCATCTCTCCTGGGCCAGGCACGTTGACGCAGTTGTACATTAAGCCCATCAATGCCTCTGATTGAGGAAGTTTCGATCTGTTGACAAATACTTTCTTGAACTTCTACAGGTGTACAGTGCAGAGAATACCGACTGGTTGCAACATGGCCTGACTCAGCAATCACTCATTGTCTTTGTGCTGACTGGTTAGCTCAGGTAGCAACAGAAGCTTCTCTCTACACGTGATAATAAACTAAACTGAACTCGAAGGCACAAGAATGAAAGGGATTACAGTGAGCTGTAGGCACTACACCCTGTCCATCACAGGTACTGACCTCCCCACCATCACAGGGATGTACAGGAATCGCTGCCTCAAAAAGGCAGCCAATATCATCAAATACCCAGAGCAGCTTGCCCATGCTCTCATTTCATTCCTACTATCTGGAAGAAGGTACAGGATCCTGAAAATCATGACCACCAGGTTCAGGAATAGCTTCTTCCTAACAACCATCAGCCTCTTGAACACTACACAACACTAATCTCAGCAACTATGATCCTCAACGAGTTATGACTTTGGCTACCGTAAGGACTTTGGTTTTCGCACTATAATGGTTACCTATTATTACAGTTTATTATTAAATTGTATTATTGATTATTATATATTTATCTGTGAAGTATTGTGTTGATGGACCTGTTAAGCTGCAGCAGATACGAATGTCATTGAACTGTTGTTAGTGCGTGTGGCAATTAAACACCCTTCACCCCTCTCTACCTGAAAGCCAATGGATATTTTTAAGGCGGAGATTGATAGATTATTGATCAGTACGGGTGTCAAGGGGTTATGGGGAGAAGGCAAGGTGGGGTTAGGTGGGAGAGATAGATCAGCCATGGTTGAATGGCGGAGGAGACTTGATGGGCCGAATGGCTGAATTCTGCTCCTATCACATGAGTTTATGAACTTAATTCCACCAATGGTAGTGGATTTTCCCCCATCCCAATCATTCTGGTGATGTTGTAGTTTAAACCAATCCTCTCTTGAACTAAAATCCACAACCTAAATGAGGGGTGAGATGGGACGGGGTAACAATTCAGTTTTTGAAGATTAAACTGGTTGACCCTCCGCCCCTAAAGTGTACTGCAATGGTAACCGACCTGAGATAAGTCTCGTCTAAGTCCATTGAAACTGAAGTGAAGGTTCCGCATTTCTGTTGCACTCTTCACATTCCCTTCGGGATGGAACTGGTCCAAGCAAATCCAAGAAGGACAATCCCAATGATAGGGGAGCCCAGAGCTGGAGGTCACCGCCTAAGTGTTGGGGATTGGCTATTTAAGACTGAGATGAAGTGAACTTTCGTGATCGAAAGCGTGATGAATTTGTGGAATTCATGACCACAAAAGAACAGTTGAGGCCAAATCATTTTGAAAGGTATTTTGGAAGGAGTTCGATATTGTTTTTATGACTCAATGTATCAAGGGACAGTGGAGTGAAAGCAAGGACAGGTAACATTTAAAAGACATTTGAACAGGTACATGGATAGGAAAGGTTTAGAGGGATATGGGCCAAACGTGGGCAAGTGGGTCAAGCTTAGATGGGGCATCTTAGTAGGTATGGACAGGTTGTGTTGAAGGTGGACACAAAAAGCTGGAGTAACACAGCTGGACAGGCAGGTTGTGTTGAAGAGCCTGTCTTAATTAAATTAAATTTGGATGGGTGGGTAGATATAAATGCTGGAGAAACTCAGCAGGTGAGGCAGCATCTATATAGCGAAGGAATAGACGACGTTTCAGGTCAATAGACAATAGTCAATAGACAATATGTGCAGCAGTGGGCCATTCGGCCCTTCGAGCCAGCACCGCCATTCAATGTGATCATGGCTGATCATCTCCAATCAGTACCCCGTTCCTGCCTTCTCCCCATATCCCCTGACTCCGCTACTTTTAAGAGCCCTATCTAGCTCTCTCTCTAAAGCATCCAGAGAACCTGTCTCCACTGCCCTCTGAGGCAGAGAATTCCACACTCACCACTCTCTGTGAGAAAAATTGTTTCCTCGTCTCCGTTCTAAATGGTTTACTCCTTATTCTTAAACTGTGGCCCCTGGTTCTGGTCTCCCCCAACATCAGGAACATGTTTCCTGACTCTAGCGTGTCCAAACCCTGAACAATCTTATATGTTTCAATGAGATCCCCTCTCATCCTTCTAAACTCCAGAGTGTACAAGCCCAGCTGCTCCATTCTCTCAGCGTATGACAGGCCCGCCATCCCGGGAATTAACCTTGTAAACGTACGCTGCACTCCCTCAATAGCAAGAATGTTCTTCCTCAAATTAGGGGACCAAAACTGCACACAATACTCCAGGTGTGGTCTCACTAGGGCCCTGTACAACCGCAGAAGGCAGGTTGTGTTGAAGAGCCTGTCTGAATTAAATTAAGTTTGGATGATCATGTTGAATAGTGGGTAGATAAAAATGCTGGAGAAACTCGAGACCCTCAATGCTCGAGACCCTTCTTCATTGCAGGAGGTGTCTGGGGCCAGAAGGCCTACATCTGCTCCTATTATCCAGGCTCATGTACTTCTATGATGTCCTGACACAACTCACGTCTAACGAGGTGCATCTGAAGTTGGGTCATTCTTGGAACACAGGCAATGTAGGAGTTACGTTTCAGAGCAGTTTCCCCCTAACAGCAGTGTGATGTCTGCTGATGGAAACACAACAGACAGCAGAATCTGGAGCAAAGCATAAAGTGCTGATGGAACTCGGTGGGTCAGGCAGGATCTGTGGAGGGAATGGACAGACGTTGATTTGGGTCTGTACCCTTCTTCAGACCCATGACACCTATCACTTGCTGGATGTTGCCCCACACCCACTACTCTCTCCAGCTTTCCCCCCTACTTTACCCTTCTTCGGACCCTCAACCCAAAACATCATCTATCCACGTTCTCCAGAGGTGCTGGGGCAGTGGAAGCAAATTTCTTGAGTATTTTCAGGCAGCGGCAGATAAATGAAGTAAGGCGCAAGGTCAGAGAGGTGGTTACAATCAAATCAACAATTATTTACTATTTCAATACTTAAATCTTTCAATGAATAAAGAGCAATGGAGAACTGTGCAAGTCTGGTTGCCCCATTACAGGGAGGAGATGGAGGCTTAAGAGGTTTACCAGAATGATGCCTGGATTCACTTTGTTTAGAGATACAGCGTAGAACCAGGCCTGATGGCTCACCAAGTCCACACCAACCAATGATCACCCTGTCACGCCAGTTCTATGTTATCCCAGTGTCACATCCTACATATTCAGGGCAATTTACAGATAACAACATTTAAAAGACACTTGTTTAAGAAGGAACTGCAGATGCTGGAAAATCGAAGGTAGACAAAAGTGCTGGAGAAACTCAGTGGGTGCAGCAGCATCTATGTAACAAAGGAAATAGGCAACATTTCGGGCCGAAACCCTTCGGCCCGATCAGTCTGAAGAAAGGGTTTGGCCCGAAACGTTGCCTATTTCCTTCGCTCCATAGATGCTGCTGCAACCGCTGAGTTTCTCCATCACTTATGTCTACCTTTAAAAGACGCTTGGATATGGTTAGGAAAGGTTGGAGGGATATGGGCCAAACACAGGACTCTTGTATAAGGAGGAACTGCAAATGCTGGTTTAAACCGAAGATAGACACAAAAAGCTGGAGTAACTCAGCGGGACAGGCAGCATCTCTGGAGAGAAGGAATGGGTGACGTTTCGGGTCGAGACCCTTCTGGAAGGAATGGGTGATGTTTTGGGTTGCGACCCATCTTGGACTCTTGTTGTCGGGGCACCTTTGCCGGCATGGGCATGCTGGACCGACGGACCTCTTTCCCAAGCTATATGGCTCTATGACTATGCCTCGATACACATCTCGTTATCATTGGAGGATTTAGGAGGGGGGAATTTCTCCTTGCAGAATTTCACACAAAAAAAAATCAACAACCATTTAATCCAGCAAGTTGCTCTTCAGAATAAAATGAAAGGCCTCTTTAGCTTCTTCTTTTCTTGAAACACTTACCACAGCAAAGTCAACCACTGGGGGGTTACACAAAAAGCTGGAGAAACTCAGCGGGTGCAGCAGCATCTAAGGAGCGAAGGAGATAGGCGACGTTTCGGGTCGAGACCCTTCTTCAGACTATAAAGTCAACCACTATAAGGCTTTCCCCCTCAGTGAACTGTCCAAACCTGATCCTGCCAATGCGAAACTATTAACAGAAGATAGACACAAATTGCTGGAGTAACACAGCAGGACAGACAGCATCTCTGGAGGGAAGGAGTGGGTGATGTTTCGGGTCGAGGCCCTTCTTCAGCCCCAGATTCTAGTAACTGACATTATAAAGAGTATGGGCCATTGGGATTGGTGTCAGTGAGTGGTTTATGCTGGGACATTTACAATTGCAAAAACGAACTATATTCACAAAAGAACACGTACAGAAACAGAATCCCACAAGATAGGCTCCATGGACATTTGCTTGTCCCCCAACAATAACTGGCGATTGAATATCTTATTTACATTCCAAAGAAATTTAATGGGATGGGAAAAAGGCAGGGAGCATTATTGGAGCTGGTTCTAGTCTATGGAAATCACCCGACAAGCAACCCCTTAACAAGGCAGTGAATAAACCAGAGAAAGGCAACGAGTTTTTAATTGGTGATACATTATATTTATCAAACTGACAGTGAGGATACCAACAACAGGCTTTCTTGTTTGGCATTATACATATACATTACCGGCTTTGAGCCTTTTCGCAGTCTATTCATGGGCTGCGATCAATTGTGGTTATCATGTGTGAAAAGAGTAAAAACATTATAATCAAACGACAGACTGAATGATAACACTGAATTATTCATTAGGGTTCTTAAAGTCTCAGATAAATCAAATCTTCAACAAAAGATGCTCTTTGTCCTGCACTTTCAATCAGCAACAGTGCGGGACCTCCTGAATGAGGCACATCCCTTTCAAGGATGTTTGCTCCCAGTGTCCGCAACTATATGGCAGAGTTATTAAGAAACATTTAATATTTGTAACCTGATAACAAAAGAGGGGTGGGGGTGGGGGAGGGGGGGGGGGGGAGGGGAGGGATACATTTTGTGGGGTGCCGTTTTTTGGAATTCTTTGCATTTATTGACGTGGGAACAATTCAGGATGACTTTTTTTTTCCTCTCTGTGAGAAAGTGACAAGGGAAGTGTTTTAGACTTTATGCGAAAATCATTTGTCACAGAAATGCTGATGTGCAATTATTTTGATGGGGCGCTGAATGTTTTATCGATTACGCAAAGCTGGCCGAGGGTCAAGAGTGTTCAATTGTCATATGTAGTGAGAACAATGACATTCTTGCCTGCTATACTTAACAGAGCATTGACCCAATAACGGAGATAAAAACCTATAACGATGCATATCACAATGAATTAGTGACTGTAATACCATGAAGACATATGGCTGTGTACAGCATTGAAACAGGCCCTTCGGCCCATCTTGTCCATACAAACCAAGTTGGCAGACTGGGCGAGACCTATTTGTTTGCATCTGGCCCTTTGCCCTGCAAATCGTACCTGTTAAATTGTCTTTCTACTTAAATCCATGTTTCTACTGTTAAATCCACTTCTACAGCTTTCTCTGGCAGCTCATTGCTGACGGCTCATACACTCTGAGTGAAAAAAATGACACCCGCGATCACGCATAAATCACCGCCCTCTCACCTTAAGCATCGGCCCTCTGGTTTTGGAATCATCCATCCTGGGAAAAAGAGTGCGAGTGTTCACTTTTTCCATGCCCCTCATGATCATAGTGCAAAACCAAAGTCTGTAGTGCAATCAAAGTGACAGTCCATGGTAGATGGTAGTTGCTGAGGTAGGGTTAGTGTTGTGCAGAACACAGAACAGAACAGCACGGGAACTAGTTTAGCACAATGTCTGTGCTAAACTAGTCTCCTCTGCCTGCACGTGAACCGTATCACTAAATACTCTGCTTATAAAGTATAAAGTATCCTTTATTGCCATTTTGGCAATACATATATATATATATATGCCTATCTAAAATCTTCTTAAATGTCACTATTTTATCTCCCCGGCAGCGCATTCCCGACACCCAATCAATACCTTCTGTGTAAAAAAACTAGCCCCGCACATCTCCTTTAACCTTTGCCCGTTATTATTGGCATTTCCATCCTGGGAGAAAGATTCCGACTGTCTACCCAATCTAGGTCCCTCATGAATTGAGCGGCACGGTGGCGCAGCGGTAGATTTGCTGCCTTACCGCGCCCGAGATCCTGCCTGTGGGCGCTGTCTGTAAGGAGTTCAGTACTGTGTGGGTTTTCTCCAGGTGCTCGAGTTACATCTCACATTCCAAAGACATACAAGTTTGTAGGCTACTTGTCTTGGTAAAAATTGTAAATTGTTCCCTAGTGTGTGTGTGTGTGTGTAGGATAACGTTAGTGTAAGTGGATCGCAGGCCGGCACGGATTCGGTGGGCCGGAGGGCCTGTTTCTGCATTGTATCGATGAACTAAACTCAACTTTATGCATTCCTATCAGGTGTCCCCTCAGCTCCCAAGCCTGTTCAACCTCTCCTCGTATCTAATACCCCTTCACCCAAGCAGCATTCTGGTAAACCTCCTCTGCACCCTCTCCAAAGCTTTCACACTTCACGACAAACAGACTTAAATTGTCTGAAGAAGGGTGTCGACCCGAAACGTCGCCTATCTCCTTCGCCCCTTAGGTGCTGCTGCACCCTCTGAGTTTCTCCAGCCTTTTGTGTACCCTCGATTCTCCAGCATCTGCAGTTCCTCTTTAAGACTTAAATTGTTGGAATTTTTAGTTCAGATTCTGTTTTGCTTTGTTTAGTTTTTATTTATTTATTTTATTTTATTCTTATTTTATTATAACTATGTATCAATGTATCTATGTATCAATATGTATCATGTACCTATGTATCAATACCATTGATATTGATCGGGTCTGAAGAAGGGTCTCGACCCGAAACGTCGCCTATGTCCTTCGCTCCTTAGATGCTGCTGCACCCGCTGAGTTTCTCCAGCTTTTTGTGTACTATCAATATCATTGTTATGTTTATCAGTATTCTTTTTGCTCCCTTTCTTTAAATGTTTTATTTTTGTGTTTTTTGGGAAAAAAACCCAATAAAACGATTTTAAAAGAAAAAAGAAAAAAAAAAAGAGGGGAAAAAAAAGCTTTCCCGTCCTTCTTGTTTTGGGGCAACCAGCGTTAGGGACACTACAAGTTATGCATAGACCACTGTTTCTCAGGTTCATGTCAAGAGTCAAGAGTGTTTCATTGTCATATGCACTGAAACGGAACAATGGAATTCTTACTGGGAAGCAGCAGCAGCAGCGGCGGCCTGGCGCACCAGGTTGGTAAACACAGTACTCAATGGGTAATAGAACAAACAAACGTCAATAAATGTTCAATAAATCACTTTTAAAAACCCAATTTGTGGAGAAAAAAAAAACCAAGGCTCAATATCTGAGCAAGATGATAAGACTAGGAAGGAACGCGCATTCGAAGATAGTCACAAAATGCTGGAGTAACTCAACAGGTCAGGCTGCATCCCTGGAGAAAAGGAATAGGTGACGTTTCGGGTCGAGGCGAAATGGGTCGGGTCTGAAGAAGGGCCTCGACCCAAAACATCACCTGTCCCTTTTCTCCAGGGATGCTGCCTGACCCGCTGAGTTACTCCAAGATGATAGGAGTGCAGGGGGGATGTGAGAATGGGATGGGAACTGTATGGTATCAGGGGATATGGGTGATTGATACTCAGCATGGATTCAGTGGGCTACAGGGCCAGTTATTGTGCCTCAGGACTCTCTTCTTAATGCCAGCACTGGCTATTCAACTTAGAATAGAATAGAATGCCTTTTATTGTCATTCAAACAAACAAAAGTTGGAACGAAATTTCGTTCCCTGCAGTCATAACAGCAAAAAAACAAAACACACAATTAACACAGTTTCACACAAACATCCATCACAGGGAATCTCCAAACACCTCACTGTGATGGAAGGCAAAAGTCTTAAGGGCCTGTCTTACAAGCATGCAACTCTATGCGATGAACTAGATCAAACTAGAAGCGGGGGCCGCACGGAGGTCGGGTGGGTGGCACAACGTGGCGCAAAGTGAGACGAACTTGGAGCGAAGTCTTAAGGTATGTTCGCCAGGACAGTGGGGCACAGAGGCACACACACACAGAGGGCCACGAAGCGACACACATAGAGGGTCACGGAGGCACCTACAGATAGGTTCACGGAGGCACGATGTCGGGGCGGTGTGTAATGCGTTGAGGCGACTGCGAGCCGACAAGCCGTTGCCGCACGGAATTTTTGGACATAGTCAGTTTTTCGGAGCCCCGCGCCATATCGGGATGAACTCGGGACGAACTCCGCACAATTCAGCACGGCTCCGGCGATCGAAGTGGGACCGGCCCCGCCACGCCGGACGGCTCAAGCGACGACGTTAGGTCGCGCTAATCGCATAGAGTTGCATGCTGGTGGGACAGGCCCTTTATCTCTTCCCTGTTCTTCTTCCGTGGTCAGGCGGTCAAACTGCTGCGTTGCGGTGATCGAGGCTCTTGATGTTAAAGCCCCCAGCGGGCGATGGTAAGTCCCGCCGCCCATCAAACCTCACGATTCAGGGCGGGTGAAGTTGCCGTTGCGGGAACTCCTGAGAATCGGTCTCCTACCAGGCACCTGCGAGCTCCTGATTTTACCGTCCACAGGGCCTGCGGCCGAAGCCTCCGAAGCTCCGAAGTCAGGCCGCAACCACAGCGCCACCACAGCCTCTGAAGTCAGCCAGCTCTGCCATGGTAAGTCCACAGGCTCTGCCACTGGAGCCATCAGATCGATCCCAGTTGGAGGCCTCCAGCTCCGCGATGTTAGGCCCCAGCGAAACGGAGACACGACAAGGAAAAGGTCGTGTCCCTGTTCAAGGAAGAGATTAGAAAAGTCCCCCCCCCCCCCACACATACACAATTAAAAATAAACCAAAAACA